>CAJVPL010001118.1:0-16540 GCA_910591945.1 Ambispora gerdemannii | reverse complement strand
TTTACTTCTTGGCAAAGAAGTAAATACATTTTGTAAAATACAAATGTTTGATGACTTTAGATGTTATGCACCATATAACGGATATTCGAGATAACGGAAACCAATAAAAACTCGATATAGAGTATTGAGATTCAGAACAGATTATAACAATATAACGGATTTCTTATTTCTTTGAAAATTTTCACCTACGGAATGGACGTTTTCATCCCTTTTTTAACAGTTGTCAAATTTGTAGAGCGCCTTTAAGTCTTTAATTTCGTGTACAAATTGAATTATACTGTTCTCATTTTATTCCGCAAAGTTCGGATTGATAATGTGCCACTTCGTTTTGTTAACTAGCGTGTCATAACCCCCCCCCCCCCCCTTGGATCGACGAATCATCAAAATAGAAATTTGCTTTAAAAATTATATAAATTTCCCATTGAAAACCAACAGCACGAGCGCAAATCTCGTGTCATATTCACTGTCTTCTATCGATTGCAGTAGAATATAAAATCGCCATCATCGGCGGCGTCCAATAACGTTTGGAGAACCGAAACTACTTGTTGACCAACTATACGACATCGAGTCGAGTTTCAGTATCAGATAAACTGGAAATCATCGAAATCATCTAAATTAGTCTCGTTGAAAACAACACTTGGATTTCTGCGGTTATTTAAAATAATGATGACTATATTTATTCTAATTCACCAGATTATTTATAACATATGAATTGGTTCTAATATAATTAAAACGGTCATAGAAAAAACTACGGCATTAAAAAGTTATTGCAATGTTTTTTAAAAAATGCCTTTGGCATTGATGTGCTTAATGGCTTTCTTTTTAGAGGTCATAGGGATAGCGATAGAAAGTTGTGTTGCATCAGCCTTAATTTTGTTGTTATCTTTATGAAACTAGCACTAGAAGCATGCATTCCGCACTATAAGTTTTTTTCTTTATAAAAAAATGTGTTTTGATTTGAATTGAATAAATTATTTGGCGACGTTTCTGTGTTAATAATTTTAATATTCTGATTACTACTACAAAGTTTATAAAATTACACTTTTTATATGTCGATATTTACCTTGTCTGTTAACAACTAAAGTATTCCGTAAGACCCTATTGAGAAAGGATTGCTGTTGTTTCTTAGCATAGTTTTGACTCGAGCTGTGAAAACAACATTCTGAGTATCGATTTCCTTAATCAAAGGAAATTTACATATCTCGACAATCGCATTATCAGTATCGTCAATATCGTTAATATTGTCATCATCCATCTCTATATTGTTAACAGGATGGCCTTTTGTTAGCCATACTATTTCAAGATATGGGTATTGCAATTTTACGTTAAAGTAAAGAGTCGTGATACATTTGTGAATTGTTTCGATTGCTTTTTTCATGAATTTGGTTCGTTCTCCGGAATTAAACGAAAATACTTTTTCCATTTCGCTTACAACTAATTCGCAGATTGACTTGAATAGCTGAGAATTTTCAATATCAAATTTGCGTGAACTCAACAGATTATAGATTTGTTGTTGAATTTTGAACATTGTGATATTGACAAATTCATTTCGTATGGGATGAATTTTCCCAAAAGTTTCAATGTTTTCGGATATTGTTTGCATTGATTTGATGAGCATTTTATCCACTTGTCTTTCATTTTTCACCGCATGACTTGTCGTCTCCAGTTCTTCTTCGAATGCGACCGACTCTTCAAAGTGTTTTTTTAAATACTCCAAAATCAATTCAATAATGTGACGTTGCATAACAGCGCTGATGAGATTATTTGGAAACTTTTCATGAGATTTATATTTCAACTGGTATTTATCCAAGAGATTTTTCACCCCTTTTTTATTGACATCACGTTTTTTCGTGGTTGTCAAAGTTTCTAGAGCATCTTTTAGGTCTTCAATTTCGTGTCTGAGCTTTACTATACTGTTTTCATCTTGCAGATTTTTTATTCCACCAAGTTCGGATTGATAATGCGCTGCTTCTGATTTATAATCCGTAACTTGTTGTTGTAACTTTTCCATCTGCTCTTTATAAAAGTTGATGTTCTTCTTGAAATCAGTTTCGGATTGTTCATATTTTATCATCCAAGTTTGATTAATTTTTGACAATTCGGTAACTTGACTTTTTAATTTTGCGTTTGCTTGTTTAATCGTTTTGAGTTCTTCCTCCAAGTCTTGTTCTCGCATATCCGAAGTATCATCCGATTTGTTTTGTCCAATATTAAAGTAATTCATCACTGTTTCGGCAAGAACAATGTAAATTATTAAGGACAAATGAAAAGATTACCAGATGCAGATAACGATAACATTGTTTACGGTACGTATTATTATTATTATTATCTAACGCTAATAGTAATAATAGTCATTACGTTATGTTACTATCGCCATTATTGTGATACATCATGGGATTTACATGCACATGTAATATGAAGAACTTCCCATGCTGATTTTTCATTTGTTCGCCTAAATAAAGTAGAAACTATAAAATTTATATCTAAACCATATTCCGACAAAAAATTTTGTTAGTCAAAACTAATAGAAATGACAACTCCGCAAGATATTCGTATTGTTGTAGCAATTGGTATTTGAAATCAAGATATTTTACTTTTCTTTAATGTCGATAATTAAATAACGCTAACGCTAATCTATAATCTACATGACATAGATTTTGGCACCACTTTTAGTGGCTTCGCATACAGCCATATCAATAATCAAGGTTCTTTTGAAGGCATTTCATTGAAAAATCAATGGTAATGTTGGCAAACATTTTTACCGACAATAATCCCGAATAATAATTGACTTTTTAACTAGGCCTGGACGAAAGAAAAATAGTGTGATAGTACAATACAAAGCAAACACGTTGCTTCAATATGATAATGAATTGAACTTAATGAATTGGGGATGTGGCGTGGTTGCAGAGAAAGGAAATTTCAAGGGAAAAGAAGCTCCAGAGAAAGAATCAATGGTTGCTAAATTGTTCAAATTGTATTTAGCAAATTTAAATGATCCGCCGCCATTGCCAGAGGGACTGGATTATAGACAAGCCATCATAGAATATTTAACGAAATTAAAAGAGGTAATTAATCTTCTTGGATATTTAATTTCATTTTCAGAGTCTAAGTTAATTTTTCTTTTCATAGTTAATTATAGAATCTTGTGATAAACGTTGGCCTGGATTACGATTTCCTGAACAATTTCGAATAGTTTTTTCGGTGCCTGCAGAATATGGACTAATTCAGAGATACGTGATGAGACTTTGTGCACACAATGCTGGTCTATTAGAAAAGGAAGATTCAGCAAACTTGGAATTCACAACAGAATGTGAGTTCTGAAATATCTAATTTTCTTTAAAGCTTAATTTCTAATCGTCTTTTATTTCTTAGCTGAAGCGGCCGCGCTTTGGTGTCTGAAACATGCAGATCAATATGAGTTACGAGAAGGAGGTATGACTTTAAAAACGCAAAAGTAAAATACAACGTGAAAATATCATAGTTTAATAATCAAGCTTTCATTTATAGATTCTTACCTTGTTGCGGATTGTGGCGGCGGCACAACCGATCTTGCGATTTTTTCCATAACTAATAAAGGTAATAATTGAGCATATCGACACGTTTCTTGCTGTACATCTAAACGATCTCTTTTTGGATATTTTCAAGATAAGCTAGACGAAATGACTGAACGTTCTGGTGCAGCTTACGGCGGATCATATGTCGACCAAAGATTCGTAAAAGAACTTGAAAACCGTGTAGGCAAAAACGTGATAAAATACTTGTGTCAAAAATATTTTTCGCGTTACCTCCATTTAATGGACTATTTTTGCCACCACATAAAATTCGGCTTCACTGGCATCGAAGAAGATTTCGAAGATATAGAAATGGATATCGACGTGGTTTGTCCGATGATAAAGAAATTCGTCGAGAAAGAAAAGGAAGCAAAATTAGTGGAAGACGAATGGATAATCACTTTTGATTTTAACGATATAAAACAAATGTTTGATCCGTCGATTAACCAAGTCATCAAGTTGATTGATGAGCAAATTTACAAATCGAAAGATGAACGATCGATAAAGTATATTTTCCTGGTTGGTGGATTTAGCGAGTCGCCTTACCTGCAGAAAGTAGTTCGAGACTATTTCGAACTAGCGGGTCAACAAAAAGTCGTTATTCCTTCTGAGCCACTTACTGCCGTATTAAGAGGAGCAGCTTATTATGGTATAATTTGCAAGAACTAATTTTTTTAAAATATGTGTCTGAATTTACTGAATTTACACTTTTAAACAGGGTTAAATATGGGCGTATTAAAAATGCGAGTTCTAAAAAGAACTTACGGCCTAAGAGTAACACGAGTCTGGGACGAGCTAAAAGACTCAAAAATTTACAAAAATGATGACGGTACTGTATACGGATTTGATAAACTCGTTACGCGTGGCGAAAAAATTCCAGTCGATCACAAGGTGACACGTGAGTATATAGCACCGAAATCAAAATATTCGGGAATAACTTTTCGTGTTTTCATGTCAAAACTCGAGGATCCAGAGTATATTTATCAAAAAGAGGTAATTGCGGTGGGGAATGTTTCGATTGTTATTCCTGAAGAAGATCTTGTGCCTGATCGAAAAATCGAGTTTTCGTTGACCTTTGGATCTTTTGAAATTAAAGCCACCGCAAAAAAACATAATAAAACATACGAGGCTTTTTTCGTATTGGATACTTGATTTATTCCACGATAATACAACAGTAGTATTTATAACATTATTAATGATGATTTTTCATCTTCATCTTTATTAAACTTCATTTCCATGAGTTATCGTTTTACATGTTCAATCACAATATTGCAAACTTTTAAATTTTTTTATCAACTATTATTCATTGTAAAGCCATTACCTTGTTCTTTAAATTATCAAAGTAAAAGTAAATTCACTATTGAAATATATTTTATTGAACGCTCATGAAATAAATTCATACATTATACGTATTTCCGTCGCTAAGCCAACTTGATACATGAAGATTAGTAATATCGATATCGTTAACGCTGTAAATAAGCGTAATATTGTGTTTGAAGAGTTGGTTTCGCAAAAATATTGTTGAAAAGTAATGTTAGATTATTCAAATAAAGTTTATAGTTATTTAAGTTATAAGATATTATAATAATAATAGAATAATAACGATAAGTGTATATTTATTAAATAAACCAGTCTTTTTGAACTGATTTATAAGACCATTTAATAAACTTTAAAAAGGAGGCAAGACCAATCTTTTTGGGCTAGACTAAGCCAACCCTTCCAACACTAGGCAGTCGACCCAAACTCCCGAATAAATGCCCTAAACCCCATCCATGGGTAAAGGAAGTCCGTTGACAGTTGGCAAGAGAAATGTGATAAATGACGCAAGTGGTTGTAATGTTTAAGATTCATTTATTGGTGGTGAATTAAAAACATTAACGTTATTGTTATAAAAAAAAAATACGATACGATAAACTTATCATTCTCATTGTAACACCAACACATAAATCTCCACATAACTTCATAATTCCGCCCAAAACCCCTAATTCCCGTTTAAATGATCAAGAAGGATTTATCGGAGAATCCTATCGCCGGAATTTCTAGCCGACTCTAACCCATCCATAACCACAGGTAAACTAGTCGCGGATAAAGGAAATCCGTTGACCGTTAGCAAGAGAAATAGTATAGATAACGCAAGGAAACAGTCGTAATGTTTAAGATTCATTTTTTGGTGGTGAATTTATGAGTTTGCTTGTTTCATTGAAGAATTTGTAAATTTTAATTAATAGATCAATATTTATCCAACAAATTTTTAGAAACATCCTGATTTGTTAGTAATTCCAAGCGTCACTATGAGGTTTTTTTACGTGTATTCTATAATCTCTATGATGTGCGTATTCATTGAAGTATGCTCAGCCTGTCTATGATATCTGCAGAGAAACAGTAAGGTAAAACTCACACTTTTATGTAGAGATGACTTTTTGTTCGCTTTTTGAAAAATAACTACTGTCCTGTATTAAAAAAAACTCGATTGTTTAGAAATTTTTCGTTATACGTATATGTACGGTCTATTCTAACTACATGTAATGTATGCTTGTATGATGAGAATTCACTCAAAGATGTACAGTACATATGTACGCCAATTTCTATGGAAATTGTAATAATTCAAAGATATACAGTCAAATCCATCTATAGTCACATCCTAATTTAATAAAATTAATAAAAGAATAAAGTAAATGATAAAAATGATAAAAAATAATAATAAATAATAATAAATAATAAAAAAATAAAAAGTAATTGAAAATAATAAAAGATAATCAAAAATAATCAAAAATAATCAGAAAATGATGAAAAGTAATTAAAAATAATGAAAAATAATCAAAAAATGATAAAAAGTAATTAAAAATGATGAAAAATAATCTGAAAATATGAAAAGTAATTAAAAATGATAAAAAATAATTAGAAAATAATAAAAAATAATTAAAATAATGAAAAATAATTAAAAATAATGAAAAATAATCAGAAAATAATTAAAAATGATGAAAAGTAAAATAAAATTGAGAAAATAATTTAAGAAATTTTTGTTATTATATGAATATTTTTGGATATTTCATGTTTTTTTCAATTATTTTTGGAATTAATGAATTTTATGTTATGATTATAACAGTACTTTTTATTCAAGTGATTGCAAGAAATAATCATGTTAATGTTAACATTTGTTTTTTTATATGCACTGTACATGTACAGTCAAATCTCTTTATAGTCACTCTCAGGAAAGCAAAATTTGGTGACTATAGAGGGGTGTGACTATAAATAGGTGTGACTATAGAGAGGTTTGACTATATTAACATATGCATGAACATTACTATTGTACATTTATAATTTATAGAATAAATGGAAAGTGTTATCAGTAACTTTAAAAAATATAAATGGTCATTTTCGTGTTGTCTTTTTCGTTTAATACGTATGTTTGCAAAATTGTCGTCGTTAACTTGCTATGTTTATTAAGTAGAAATTTTGAGTTTACATTAAAGAAAAATTCTGCCACTGTTCTGACTAAATTTTATTCACCTGATTGTTTGTCATCTCGTATTCACAGGTACTCCTTCAAACATTGAAGGCTATCTTTATCGTTATGCGTTCCGTCTCATTTGTCATACATAGAAATTCAATGAAGACATCAATCATACCGATGCGTCATTTTCATAACACAGAAATCGGATCATTCAGTGTTAAATAAAACATTGCAAACGACATTTTATGATGTGAACTCAAAGATGGATTCTAATACTCACGGTTGGTCAGTTCACAATACTCATTATTGTAGTAAATGTACTGATTGTCAAAAAAATAAGACCTGCTATTCATATTATGAATATCACAAACGAATTTATATAGGTGAATAGTCTAGCGAAGATAAAGATATCCAATAAAAGAATGCACGAATGCAATTAATTGTAGACGTTTTGAATGGCTCACTTTTGAAAGATTTACCAAAGAGGTTTTGGAACAATTTACTTGATTAAATGTTCAAATGCGGCAGTTTTAATGATGTAAATCATTATCTTTATCGTTATCTAAATTTCAAAGCATAACTTTTTTTACCTGTGATAACATTTGGCTTAACGTTAGCAAAAGAATATAATTTCGGTAAATTCGGTTCGATAACGGTTTGTAAACAATCTGACCCGATCCACAAGTAAGATCATGAAGAAAATAAATTCAAACGAAGGGGAGGACGCAAAGTTGTGTTGATTAAATTAGAGTTTATAAACGAGGTAAAATAAACCATTTCTAAAGTGTAAGCATGATTCTTTTGTTTTCTAATACGATCAGGTTTTACAGAAATAGATTCTTATCGTTATGGAATAACTAATGCAAATGATGGTGATCTTCGCAAATACATGTATACAGTAAAAAAAAACAGGCAGAGTGTGCACTTAGAGATTGTATGCATTTATAGAGAGTAATATATAAGTGTCTTATAACTTGGAACCAAGTCATACCGTGCATTTAGAGAGAATTTATATAGTGCGTGCATTTATAGAGAATGTACTTGGAGAGATTTTACTGTATATCGATATCTCTAGTTTGGATTATGTGTCATGTGTGACGCTTATGCGCCACGATCACTAAACGTGCCATTTATCACCTGATTTTTACCGACACAAGAAAATTAAAAATGAAATATACAGAAAATGAATGCTTAAATCTATCTTGAAGCACTAATAAAAAATGTCAGGAAAGCAATTTTACATATAATATTGATCTCCACTCTAACCCTAACCCTAACGCTAAAATTAACCTTTAATATTCTCAACAAATCAGAACTTGAAGAAAAATTAGCCCGTAACCAATAAATTTAATTTACTGTATTCTTCCAGAAATACAGTTCCTGACAAAAGTATTTTCACACCAATAATTTTGATAGATCATATATAGGTTCCTGAAATTTTATATGCATATAATACATCACATTGATATCTTTTTATTGATTTGTAAACTTTTGCATTTCAAATATTATCAATCATTTCATAACACACATCCTAATATCCAATAATCTAATTCTTGACATCCAGTAATCCGATTTGAATAAAAATATAACTGTTTGATTCATTTTGACTAGACTAATCGAATGGTAGTATTTTTATTCAAATCAGATTACTGGATTAGTGATTGGACTCAAATCAATTCATTTTGACTCAAGTTAAGTCAAGTCATAATTTTTCTGACTCAAAAAGTTCACAAGTCAGAATATAAGTGAAAATACAAGTTGACTCGAGTCAGATAATTCAAGTCAAGTAATTTACAGTGATTTATACATATAATAAAACATGAAATTAACTTACTAGAATTTTTATTTTCATAATTATTAGTTCAAACAAAAATAAAAAAGTGTTCATTTGAAATCTTGAAATTACTAATATTTTTTAAAAATAATTTAGCAACAAATCATTTTGTGAAATAAAATGATTTAAATTAAAATTTACAATTAGTAAATTTCTCATGTTAAAGAACTTTTTTCTATGATGAATTCAAATTTGAATCACTAATTAAAAATGTTCTACTCTATAAAATCTACCTATTTATCAATTTTTATAAAAGATTTGAGATTCTGAAGGACTGAATCTATATTATAAGTATTAATTTATATATTAATACTTATAGTATAGATTTAGTATTAGATCTTAAATATTTATAAAAATTTTATGAAAATTGATAAATATATAGATTTTATTAGTAGAACATTTTTAATTAGTAATTCAAATTTAAATTTGTTATAGAAAAAAAGTTTTTCAATATGAAAAATCTACTAATTATAAATTTTAATTTAAATTACTTTATTTTACAAAATAATTTGTTGCTAAATTATTTTTAAAAAATATTAGTAGTTTTAAAATTTCAAATAAATACTTTTTTATTTTATTTGAACTAATAATTATGAAAATAAAAATTTTAGTAAGTTAATTTTTGTGTTTTATTACATATATAAATTACTATATAACTCAAATCAAACTTAACTTAAGTCAGAATAATTACTCAAGTCAAAATATTGCAGACTTAAGTCAAAAAAATTATGACTTGAGTCAAGTTTGACTTGAATCAACTTGAATGTGAGTCTAATTACTATACTGAATGTCAAAATATTATATATTAAAGTGACTAATTCATAATTTGATGATTGTTAAAAAATGAACAATCAATTTAGGATATTTTATCTTGATCTCCTGTAAATCCTATTTGAACAAAAATAATACTATTTGATTTATTTAGTTAAAATAAATTAAATGGTATTATTTTTATTTGACTCAGATTATGAAAGATTGTGATATCATGTTTTAAATTGATCGATATAATATTTTGACATTCAGTAATCTGATTTGAATAAAAATACTATTATTCGATTAGTCTAGTCGAGGCAAATTGAACAGTTATATTTTTGTTCAAATTAGATCAATGGATGTCAAGAATCAGATTATTGAATATTGGGATGTGTGTTATGAAATGATTGATAATATTTGGAATGTGAAAGTTTACAAATCAATAAAAAGATATCAATGTGATGTATTATATGCATATAAAATTTCAGGGACTTACACATGATCTATCAAAAATTATCAGTGTGGGGATACTTTTGTCAGACACTGTAAACACTATCCCAATTTTGCTGGCATAACAAGAATTCATTTTATTAGTAATTATTAATTAAAAAACTACCCATAAATAAACACCACCCCCTCCCATTTTGGAGTCCAAACTTTCTGAAAGAATATGGTATTACGAGTTACGTACAGTCAAGCCTCGATATAACGAAACCTGGATATAACGAAATCCTTGATATAACGAAAGAAAAAAAGACCTTTTGTTTTAAAATTACCTCTATATAGCGAAGTTTCATAAGGAAACTCGATATAACAAAAAAAAATTTCCAGCTCAAGAGGTTCGTTATATCGAGGTTTGACTGTATTTATTATTTGATTGGCTCATCAGCCATAATAGCCACACGATCGACATTAATTTGGCACAGCTACAACTAGCCACATTCACACCATAAAAATCAAATTGACCCATATCGAACAAACGAAAATTTCATTCGCAGAGTTTTTTCTTCTTAAATAAACCCATCAACACTTCAAACCCTATTAATTATGTATTAAACGAAGACTGCTATGCACAACCAAAAGTTGACAGCAATTATAACTTGGTAATTTACATTTTTCGGGTCTAATAAACAAAGTACTAACAGTAGCAGTTATGACCCATATTATCTTAATAATAAATCGCTATTTTATCTCCTCTTCCTCTAAAATGTGATGTAAAAATCATTCCTTGACATTTTACAAGCGCGTTTTGTGAACGTTTTGGGTTGGTATTTTCACTTTGACCTCGTTTCGTTCCCAAGCAAATGATGACTTAAAAGTCGATGGCGGTATACGTAAGTTTTCTTCTTCACAATAGCTTCTTCCTTGCTTTTGGTAGGGCTATTAATTATTGGATGTTCAGAAATATTTGCAGAAGACAATGACATACAGGTTGATTCAGAATCATCGCCATCAGGGACATACTTTTCAAGTAGGGCTGTAGGACCGGGTCCCAAGCCCGTCCTACTCTGGCCGATAAGAGTTCGGTCCTTTACTCTGGGTATTGGAGTTTTTTAGGTCCTAATCTCACGTGAAATTTTAATAGGACCGAGTTTCAAACTATAACTTAATACAGTCCCAAACCGTCCAATGGGGTTCGAAGTCCTATATTGTTATGATCAATTTCCGTTGGCTCGTTTAATGTTTCACTACCTATTTATAACTCTGAAACTAACTAAATTATATAAACACCGCTAACAGCCATATGATACGAAATTTACGCACTTGTTGGAGTCCGTTACAACCTTGCACGTAATTTCTCTGATAATTGAGTGAGGTAAATCGAATCACAGCAGCAAGCAAACATACGGTCATTATAACACGCCCAACGTATAATATCAGGTCTTTGTAACGTGATAATTTGAAACGACGTACTTCGTTATTATTGATTGTTTCCTTACACGCATACTCATCTTTGGCATTTCATTAAACCACAAATTTTTTCAAAGCATATTGTATCAAGCAATTAGCAGCTTGTTTTCAATCGAATTCTGGGAAATCAAATATGATAAAAGCGATTCGGTACTATAAAAAAATCCCATTATCGTTATGAATTTCAAAAAGTTGTATTTGTGGATTTATTTGGGTGACAGTTGGTTTATCGTTATCGTTATCAATTGTACTACCGCTACGTACAATTTTGGGACCGCTTAAAAAAACATAGATTCCCACCCAAAGTATTATTTACTAGCCATGTCGGAAATGAGAAATGTCGTAATATTTGGAATATTGGTTTGTCGATAAAGAATTCATATTCATATATTTTTTGCTTCGATGTATCTGAAACTTTGAACAGAGCTATATTCTTTTACTTTGATATTGTGGTTCACACCACCATATACATAAGTATAACAGCAGCATGTATCAAAATATAGCGAACATTTACGTTTATCAATTTATCTTATTACGACACTTCATTTATTATTTAAATCATTTTAAAAAAAAATCAAAATCAAACAAATAATACTAATGTCCGCTTCTAATTATTTACCGAGACTTTGCCATCATCGGCTTGGGAATCTATTAAGAAACTATTCAACAACAGCCAATATAAATATTACTGCTGCTACAAGAAATAGCTTTAAAATGGGAATAGAAGGATGTAGATATGTGACTTATTTACGGCGTTCCGATAATCCAGGTTTTTTATTTTTAAATGTAAAAATTTTCAAAAAAAGATAAATTTATACTATATTTTTTCAGGTCTTCGAATTAGTCGAATGCCTCCTGCTCAAACGAAATCTAAACCGTCACCAGCAGTAAACAATTCCAATACATCAGTGAATACACCAGTCACTATCACAGAGCATCCTGATAGTGTTTTATCGTATGCGAAAATACCCACGGGACTTGCTGCAATCCTTAGTAACTCGGCATTGGTGGTCGTGAGACAATTCGAAATGCTGAATATTTTCTTGGTAAGAATATAGTTAATTTCTTATTTATAAAAATACTCGTATTTCACACTATATAAAAAAAAAGGGCTTCGAGCAAGCAAATAAATATGCGCTTCATGATCCAGAGGGTAATTCAGTAGGATTTATTGCCGAAGAAGAGCAATCTTTTTCATCGACACTTTTCCGCCAATTATTTAGAACTCATCGACCATTTCGTGCAGTGGTCATGGATGCACAAGGAAATGTGGTATTAAAGGTTCAACGACCTTTTGCTTGGATTAATTCCAGGATTTTTATTAGTTCTGGTGATGACGAGCCGATTGGTGAGGTTCAACAACAGTGGCATCTTTGGCGTAGACGATATAATTTATTCATTGGGTGGGTCTTGTAAAAAATAACATTATCGATATATAAACTTTTTCGTATACATCAAGTTTATTCAAATTAAATGAATAGTGACACACAATTCGCAAGAATCGATGCACCAATATTGTCATGGAATTTCAATTTGGAGGATGAACATGGTGGAATTCTCGGGAATGTGAATCGAAATTTTACTGGATTCGGAAGAGAGGTGATTTTAGAATTTCTTAATTCGTTCTGTTCATATATTAAAATAAACCAATGCAAAAATAACTTATTTTTCATTACTTAGATTTTCACTGATGCAGGGCAATACGTAATTCGAATGGACGCGGCAGAAGGACACGTCCGAGGAATGACATTAGATGAACGAGCTGTCACAGTAGCTGCCGCTATTTCTATTGATTTCGATTACTTTTCTATTCATTCTAAACACGGGTAATTACGTATTGATTTATCGAGATTTCTGTATTTTTGAAAAAATCTGATTTATTTTCCATTTTTTCTTTTCCTTTTGTTTCTGTTTAAGACACTCCTTTCCATTTTTCATTCCGTTTATCGGAGGCGATGGAGATGAATTCGCAGAGGGAATCAACAATATTATTGCTATTGATCTTGTTCCCCGTCAAGAGCTCCTATCTGCTCGTGTTACACCTTATGAATCGCCTCTATTCAGAAACAGAGAGACTACCGATCTTATTATGGTCGTTTGACGATTGGTGATGATGAAATTCATATTTTTGACCTTTCTTTTAGGATGCATTTCAAATATTTAGTAATTGTAGTAATCGTGCCTTACATATTTATTCACACACATCATACATCGCCATATGTCATCTCGACGCCAAATACAGTAAAATAAGCATAGTTTAAATCCAGGAAAGTAAATTGAATCATCATTGATGATAGAAAAATATTACGTCAAATTCTCGTTTATTCTATCGAGACTAAACTCGATTACTAACCGTTCCCGCGCTCGCTTGATTTATTTGATTGACTAAACTCGATTACTAAACTTGATTTGATTGA
Organism: Ambispora gerdemannii; assembly: GCA_910591945.1. Classification (NCBI taxonomy): domain Eukaryota; kingdom Fungi; phylum Glomeromycota; class Glomeromycetes; order Archaeosporales; family Ambisporaceae; genus Ambispora; species Ambispora gerdemannii. Next base: position 2,620 of record CAJVPL010001118.1, on the reverse strand, counting down.
GACCAAATTCAGTTAAAAATACTCACGCCCAAGTTAAAAGTATTGCCACAAATGCTGTCATTCATATATCTTACTGGGAATATTCGATTACGAAGTCACCTTTAACGAACATATATAAAGAGGTGTTTTTAGAAGTGTACTTTCTTACAGTTTACAACATTTACAAATACTCATATTAAAACCAAAGCACCTTCCATTTATTATATACGTACACACACCCCCAAAGAAAATATCCTGTAATGTCTAAACCAAAGGTTTGATACTCGTTCCTCGTCCTTTACATTTTTTGGATTTCCCTTTATTACCATTACAAAAATAAAATAATTTTATATATCCACATTAAAGGTTCTTGTTACCTCAGTCGACGGCTGGACTGGCCACAAAATTACCGAACACCTCATTTCAGATCTCAAGGGTAAACTTGACAAAATCTACGCGACTGCTGAGGCTGGAGCCGAATCGGCTGTACCAAACCCGGCTGAATTAGAGAAAGCAGGCGTGACTCTCTTTAAGGTAAATATACAACATTATTTTGATTCAAATTCTTCGAATAATTATAAATATTCTATTGTGATTAATAGCTCGACTCTTCGAAAAAATCCGGCGAAATGGTCAATGCCTTCAAGAATGGTATGCGCTTTTATTTCGTTCATTCGTGCTACACAAATCATACTAACAAAATCTTCAAATAGCTGACATCGTTGTTCTCATTCCACCAACAAAAAAGGACAAGGTAAGAATAAGACACATTATGTTCAATTTCTTTTTTGAACCTATTCATCCAAAACCCGTTTTATATAGATCCATCGTTCTAAGAACATGATCGAAGCATGCAAAGAGGCTGGTCTTAAAAAAATCATCTTGATCTCGATGGCAGCCGCCGATCTTACCGACGAACAGAAACAACCTCATCTTGCTGAATTCAAAAAGATAGAACTCGAAGCAAATCAAGCTGGATTCGATCATTTGCTTATTATGAGGTATACTTTTGATGTTTCATGCGTAAACTCGATTTTTTTCACTTAATTTATTTTGACATCTTATGTAATATTCAGAGTTAACTTCTACTTCGAAAATCTCCTCATCTATAAAAAACAAATACTTGATGGTAAACTCCCCCTCCCAATTAAGGATGGTAAATTGGCTCCGATTTCCATCAAAGATACCGCTGAAGCTGTTGGTGTCTTGGTCTCTAATCCAGATAAATTTAAAGAATATAGTGGACAATTGATTACTCTCACCGGTAACCGATTCAAATTTCTTTCTAATTTTAGATTTACCGTTAATTTTAAACCTTCGTATTTTATTTTTGCGTTTATTTGAAATTTAGGCAGTAAAGCTATCAATGGGCAAGAAATTGCCGAAGACATCAGTAAATGTATCAAGCATGAGCTCAAATTCGAAGATATATCAAACGAAGACGCACAAAAAATTCTAACTGATTTCAAGGTTAGTAAAATTACACAGTCTGCCCTTAACTTTGTTCGTTTCGCAATAACATCCGGTTCCCAAAAATAACAGAACCTCGACGAAAGTGAACACCACGTTCTCCTCGAATACTATGACTTGACTAAAGCTCATCGCGCGGCGTTCGTTACTGCGCATATCTTTAAAAACTTAGTTGGTCACAATCCTGCCTCACTCGGGGAATTCTGCAAGATTCACGAAGAACATCTCAAAGCCTAAATGTTTACTCTCAAGTCTACTTTAAATCTAAATCTTTTCTAATTAGCTTTTACCTGCTTATGATATCTAAAGAATAATTGTAAAATATAAGTCGTGCTCCAAGTTGAATTAAACAGAATTTACTTTAACTAAAAGGCTGCGTTAGAATTAATTTTAATTGAAAATAGTCATTTAACGCTACGTGACACAATTGAAAGTAAAAAAATATATTGCATTATACTTGACTTTACCATCTGATATTTAATACTAAAGAAATCGTGTGGTTTGCCAATTATTCATCACAAGAGATGATGTCACAGAAACTACGAACAACTAGAAGCAGCCAACAAATTACTTCAAAACGTGGATGAAATAGGTGTCTTGTTTATATTAAACTTATTTTTGCTAACTGAACAGATTAAAAATTTCTATATAGTATTATAGTATTATGAAACAATATGTAAAAATCAAACATTTTAATAAATGAAATACATGTACGATATACTCGCACAAGGTGCTGGTATCGGTATAAATTAATAATATATTTTTTTAAAATTTATATAATATATAAAATCTAAAGTCATTAAATATTTGTATTTTATAAAATATATAAACTTCTATCGGAGAGTTTTATAAATGTTATAAATGTATTTACTTTTTAATAAAGTTTAGACCTTTCCATAAAGATTAAAAAAACTATCGTTATGCATAAAAGTTTGTTTGGCATGAGGCTGCAAACATGTAGCGAGTAGCAACAACCACGTTTTAATTCAACGATCAACAACCACGTTTACCGTTACGTTTTATGTCAACGATCAACAAACACATTTACCGTTACGTTTTATGTCAACGATCAACAACTAGTGTTCCTATGAACTGAACCGAACCGGACTTTTGCCCGAGTTCGAGTTCGGTTCGAAATTCGAACCGAACTCGAACCGGACTTTGGCTTGAG
>CAJVPL010001117.1:0-16543 GCA_910591945.1 Ambispora gerdemannii | reverse complement strand
TATTAGTTAACTTCTATACTTTTATTACTTTCAAAATTATTACTGAGATACTTGTTATTCTATATTAAATTATATCTATTTAAATATATATAAATATAATATGGATCTATATTATAAGTGACATTACTTAAAAACAGTTATAAAATAAATTTGAAATAAGTATAATACCAAGAAATGATAAGTATAATACTAATTTAATCTAAGTGATACAATTAAAATTAAAGAAACATTAGTATTACATTAATTAATATTAAATAAAATTAATTTAAAATAGATCCAATAATGTTATAATAAAATAAATAATGTGATATTAAAAAGAATTAATTGATGTTTTTGATAAATTATGTGTAAATTAAATAAATTAAATAATTATAAATAGAATTATAAATAAAAAAATATAAAAAAATATAAATGATTATCACATAATATTTTACATGTGATCCAAACTATCAAATAGTAACAATATATAATTATATCATATATAATAACTAATAAAATTATATTATTATATATATAATTTTATTAATAATTATTTTTTATTTTATATTAAAACAAAGATTATAAGTTATAATTTATAATATATTTTTTTTGGATTTTTTCTGACAAAATTAATCTAATTGCAAAATTTATATAATTTATAAAATATAAATATTTGATAACTTTAAATTTTATATATTATACACTCCTATACTATATTACTGAAAATTGAAAAAAAAATATAATATAATATAGTAAAATTAACATTATTACTATATTATATTATATTTTTTTTTCAATTTTCAGTAATATAGTATAGGAGTATGTATATATATTTTATATAATCCCAATTTAAAAAGAATTTTTAATATATATTTTTTTGACTGAAAAAATCCTAATTATTGAATTAATAGTTTTTAAAAATTAAAAATTTTTATAGATTTATATATTAATTTAAAAATTTTTGATTATATATATATATATATATTATTACTGTTTTTTATAATTTTAAGATTTGTTATAGAAAAATATGTAAATAACATGTAAAATTATATTAAGTAAAAGAGTTTATAAATTATAACTTCAAATAGAAAAGTTTATAAGATATAACTTCAAGTAAAAGAAAAAATACAAATATTTAAAGATAAATAATATATATTTATTTGTTGACCAGCTAAAATAAAATCAAAAATATTCAAAAATGATTATATTCTTTTTAAAGTAATTTATAAATAAATAAAATATAAGTTCTTTTTATTAATTCAATTATATATTATTAATTTTGCAATACAATCAAACCTTTCTATAGTCACATCTATTTATAATTATATCTCTCTATAGTCATCCTATTTTGCTTTTTCATTTATATATAAACATAATAAAAAAATTTCTCTATAATTATATTTTCTCTATAATCATATTTTCTCTATAATTATCAAATTTTGCTTTTCTGAGAATGATGAATATAGAGAAATTTGACTATATAAACAAGAAATCAATTACAAATATTATAAGAAATACAGTTAAACCTCTCTATAGTCATCATCCTTGGAAAAGTAAAATTTGGTGATTATAGAAAGAATATAACTATAGAGGAATTTTTTTATTATGTTTATATGTAAATGAAAAAGCAAAATAGGATGACTATAAAGAGATGTGACTATAACGGATATGACTATAGAGGGATTTGACTATATAACTTCATAATATAAACAAGAAATTATAAATCAAATAACAATAATAATTTCACAATTAAGATGAAAGATTATAAGAAATTATTAAATGAATATAAAATAATTAAAAATAAACCTACTTCTCAAAACTAATTTATCTTCTAAAGCTAAAATATATATTATATTTATACAAATTATTTGTTATTTGATCATCAAAATTTAGAATTAAATTTAATTGATAATAATATTATATGAAAAGCACTTCTTATTTTACTTACTTGCTCACTTAATTGTTATATATCACCCACTTTAATATTACATATAATTTATAATTAATATTAATCAATTTAGATAATATTGATTAATTAATATATATTTTTTATATTAAGATTATTTAATATAAGATTAATAATTATAATATGAAGATAATATAAAATAATATAAATAAAATATGAAATAAAAGATAATGTGTTCTATGAATTACATATAAATTAACTATTCAATGAAAATAAAATATAATAAATCATGTAATATATTAAAATTCATATTATAATAATATGTATTTATTAATAATTATTATTATAAAGTGCTGTATAATAAATGATCTATATTAATAATATTAAAATACAAGAAATCATTATTATATATGTATTTGAATTAATATATTAGAATTTTTTTTCTTTTTTTTCTTTGAAAAATTAGTGATCATCAATATCTGATTGGGTATTGATATACAACTCAGGCGGCGCAGCAATTGTGGTGACTAAGTGATCTGCAATGTACCAAAAGTGTATTCAAAAATATAGTCTTTAATCTCAACACTTAATGAAACCTCAACAAATCGTGAAATTATTTATCGAATCAATAGGATAAAATGAGTCTACAATATTCTTCAAAGGAGAAAGAAGCAAAGAAAATTTTATTGAAGAATGGCGAAAAAGGATTCTAATTTAGGAAATGGGCGTGACATTGGATAGCCTATCGACGCGATATGGAACTGCCCCGTCCCTACTGACGCCTCGTTCCCGGTGTTACCCTGACCTGATGAATGTTCTATTTTTAGGTAAAGAATTTCCCGAATCAATAGAAATTCTGCATCAATAACTATGCAGTAGTTAAACATCTGCATTTATTCTCTTGCTCACAAGTTTATTTTCATTTTCCACAAGACAGAAAATCTGATAATCATCATAGGTAGTAATCCTAAACAGAATCATACTACTTACTATATAATCACACCCAACCCAAGCACAAAGGCCAGAAAATTATACATACATTATATATTTAAAAAAGACAAAAAAGGAAAGGAAAAAAGAAGAAAGGGAGATAAATTTACGTGACATGAGTATTTTAAATAATAAAAAAAGAAATTTATATAAATTCTACAAAAAACTGATCTTTCAACAAATTTACAAATATAAAAACCAAGAAATAATATAACTTTTCAAAGTTATATATAAAGAAGAATAATATGATATAATATTTAATTTAAATATACATATAATAAAACCCACAGATCTATAAGAAAATGAACCATAATAAAAAAAGAATATACTTTCCTTTTTTGTTCGTGTAATAATATCTATTATTTACTTTAATTCTGTCCACCATTATGTCCGCCACCTCCTCCATTATGGTGGTGGGGACCACCGCGATAGTTACCGCGATAGTTACCACGCCCTCGGCTACGTCCTCGACCACCACGGTTTCGATAATCATAAAAACTTCGATCTTCGGCCCTCTTGATAACTAGTGTATCTTCTCTCAATTTCTAAATAATATATTTTATTTATATGTATTAGAATAAATGCAAATGAAATGTACTACTAATTCAATTTAATTAATAAATCTTATTTACCTCTCCATTGAGAAGAAGGGCTTTTTGTAGAGATGCTTCGTCCAGAAAATCAACATATGCAAAATTACGTTGAATTGATGGATCAGTTTTCTCATACAGTATTCGTACCTTATCGATCTGGTATGAGGTGAAAAATTAGCATATATTAATGCACCCACTATATTAAACCACAAGATTTTAAACTTACACCGTCTTTGACTGAGGAAAAGACGTTTTTTAGATCTTCAGCCGTAACCGGCGGATGATTCAATTGGCCTACGTAAACCGATAGTTGATTTCGCTAAATTGATCGGAATATATTTAAATTAAATGTGTTAATAATAATAATGTAATATTTCCTTTATCATACAACAAAGAAAATCTTATACCCTATTTCGATTCTGATTATGGTTTTGATAGCTTTGATTAGATTGACTTGGACTTTGAGTTTGACTTTGATTTTCACTTTGATTGAGCGACTCATTTGGACTGTTTGACGAAGAATCATCATCATCTTCATTTTGAATATTGTTATTATTTCCGATTTTAGGAGATTCTGAACGATGAATGTCGCCATTGAGATTATAATTGGAATATTTATTATTATTTAAATAGTCTGATTGATCCGCCCAATTTTGCGTTGTAAGGGTGCTGCCATGATTATTAATTTCTGTATTATCATTGTTGCTCTCATTGTCATTAATAGTATAATTATTGGTGGTTGTAGTGTTAGTAGTATTATTGACGCTGGTAGTACTACTGTTCATAGAGCTATTTGTTTTTGTTTCCGGGAAATCATTTGGCGATGGCGTTCCTTTTCGAGAAATGGTTTCATTTGGAACATGTAATGATGATACAGTATCGTAACGGAAAGAACTATTGTTTCCACCTTGATCGTTTATATTGGCAGGCGATACAGATCTATTATTTAATATATTGGGTGACTGTGATCGAATGCTTGGCGGAGCTTGAGGAGGTGTGAGCGTCTGCCATTGTGATGGTTGACGACGGCTAACAGGATTAATAGCGTTTGGACTGTCAGGGGCTTGGTTAACTGAGTTCGTTGTTGTACCGTTTGGACCATCTGCCGGCATATTATTTCGACGATGTGCAAAATTGAAACCTATATTTGTTTTTTTAATATATATATATGTTAAAATAAAATCGACAGAATAAATCAGTACATAATAACTCGATAGAAACCTTGAGATTTTGTTTCTGCTGATATCCGCCCATCACTGATATCCAATAATATATATCCGAATGCTGCATCAGGTAAATTAAAATTCCATATATTTTTAAAAGCAAGCTCTTCTTTATCTTGAGCCGGAACCCGATTAACCACGGTTAATGCATTGTCAAGAAGTGTTTTTTGTGCAGTACTATTATGTTTGATGACAAGTGTAAGAAAATAGCCATCATTAATATTTTCTGTGATAAAAGCTGCCAGCATGACCAAACAATAAACTTACTCGATATTTTTTTCTACTTGTTCCTTAATAGAATTGTACATGTGATAGAAGCTCTTTCGTGAATTTTCTAGTTTGCTTCTAAAGTTCTCTTGGTCACATTGTACTGCGAATTCGTTATATGAAACACAGTAACGAAAATGCAGTCCCGCTGAGATAGTAAAGTCAGCCTATCAACATAATATTAGTTGAATTCTTATGGTATATACTAGTATTGAAATATATGTATGAGATTACCCTTAGAACAAGAGATAATTGGGCAAGCAATCCTACTCGACCAGGACTATTATGAGTGACAAGAACTCTGGTCTCGCTAGGATGATAAAACTATTTAATTGAAAAACATCATGCGTCAATCAGTGTCGTTATTGAATGGAAAAGTAGCAATATTGAGCAATACACACTTTCTGAGCTGTATCGATCAATTCACCAATCTGTAGAGTCGTAGTCCACATTGTACCACCACCACCGGCAATTGTGCCCGTTCCTAATTTCAAACATCAATAAGATGATGATAAATCATCATTCAAATAATGTAAATTTAAAAAATATTTTATGTACCTTCTCCGTTATCGAACAATTTATGCGGCACGACAGCACCTCCTAATCCAAAAAGCCGCAAATTCACATTTCCTGTAACAATAAGCTGTGTGTTTGATTCGTCTAATATAAATAAATTTGGCACAACGTATTTCTTGGATCTAAAATTCTCGAGCACGCAAATATCTTCACATGATCCCCAGACAGCGTATACAGGAACTTTGAGTTTCAGTCGCCCATCAAGAAGCAAAGGAAATTCCGAGAGAAGTGGGTTCTCTGAACCTAGAATTTCACTTCGTAGCTCTTGTGTGCTCACATTTTCGTCTATGAGACGTGCGCGAGTTTGAGGAGACACAAGATTGCTATATCGAACCAGATAACGTAGTGCTCTAAAATTAAAGAAGACTGTTGAGTGCGTCTACACTTTGTGGAACTCGAGGCGCGAGTCTATTGAATATATCACACCTTGTATTGATTCTCTCCAAAGTTGACGTTTCTAAGAGAATAATATAAAGCATTCATAAAAGTAAAAACCTAAACTCAAAAAAATGCAAACTTGTTAAACGTATTACTACACACCATAAAATCCAAAATCTCCCGTATGTATCACATATTTTGCACCAGTCTCATCAGCAAGAGTATTCAATTGTGAAATATGACCTGAAAAAGAATTTAAATCGGTTGAGATTCCTTGATAAAAAGTATCACATAAAAAGAAACAGACTCGACAAATAGCTAAAACTCGCCTCTGATATCTGCAACACACAGAATTTTGCCACCTTCCGTATTAATTATTGTTGAATTATTACTTATCGGTAAATTGCTAGTATTTATCGTTATTCCATTAGGAGCAGGCGGTCGCGTAAAATTACTGCTATTATTATTATTATTATTATTATTATTATTATTATGAATTGAATGCGACTGTTCGCTATAACTTGAAGAAGAATTGTATGCGGCTGAACTGGAAGCTATACGACAGAAAGAATATTAATTAATTAATTGACACACATTACCATGAATAGTTTTTAGTTAATCAATCTCTCGAGTAAAGGAGACGCGTGTTTTTCAATGTATTTACCTATTATAGAACCATTAGTTTGACTTTGTCCGTTCCACGTTGTAGCTTGCGGTGGTACATATGAGGTTCCATTCGCATTCGACCAGTTGCTGCCGCCACGTGATTGCGAGGCAGAGGTAGAAACGGGCTGGTCATATGTGTAGTCTTGAGGTGGTGCCATCGACGAGATATTATTTACGCTCGGGTTATCTCTATTATTAATAGTATTGGTAGTAATACTAGTAGTAGTGTTATCCCAGGAGGCAGCGTTAAAATGGTTGTCGTTAATACTATTATTATTAAATCCTTGTTGTTGCTCGATGGTTCGAGTTTGAGCATCCGTCATTGCGGAACGAATGTTCTCTCAGTCGAAGATACAATAGGCGAAGTCAGCCTTTAATTGAGAAATATATATTACCCAGTCAGTTTCAGTTGCCAGAGATGAGTAATAAGTTCGAAAGTCTACTGTTTGAATGATTACTATTAATTGTAAATAATAATAATAATAATATAACGATAACTGTCTATTATCAACAACACGCACACTGATGCACACTCGTACAAGAACTCCGACTAGAAAGTTTTGTTGGTGCCTATCACAACAGAACAATAGCGATAGTTTTTGATCATTTTGGGTGTTGCGTAACTGCCAACAATACCTTGCATAATTAAAAAATTCCATTTGGGAATATCGATATCTCATTTTCTTTGCACATGTATATTATTTTACTATCACTTCTTATGTATCATGAACCAATCTTTAAATTTTAGAAGTTTTTCTGTAATTCAAAATTTTTTTCGTATTGCAAAACCAAGATTCTGAGAGGAACTAAAGCAACCTCAAAAAAGCAAAGTGTTTTCCCCGAAATAAATGCAATCTCTCGACTTACAGTCAAAGCGGGATATAACGATGAAATTGTACATATGAAATTTGAAAAATGTCGTTATAATGAACAGAAATTTTATATGTTGTCATATAAAATGGGAAATAGAAATCTTATCGCTATAATAAGATTTAATACATATCGTTATATGATCCAGCTTTGACTGGACTTCATAACAAATAACTGAAAGACGCATGAAATCAGAAGAAAAACTAACTCGTAGCTGGGAGAAGCGTGAATTAATCATAATGTAATATTGTAGTACTATGGTGCAAACGGTCTAAAGACATCCAATATATCCAATACTTTAAACTGTAAAGGATTTTCATCCAAACACTTGAATCACAAGAAAAATACGTTATATTATAGTTCTCAAAGGTTATTTAGCAACGTATTTTTTTTGTGGTTAAAGTGTTTGGATGCAAATCCTTTACAGTTTAAAGTATTGGATATATTGGACGTCTTTAGACCGTTTGCACCATATAGCGGAGCAATGCTTCACTTTGTTAATAACGTTATAGCAGAGATTTACTATAACAAACTGATTTTTCAGTCCGTTATAGCGGGAGTGGAGTGTATATTATTATAAAGGAATTGCTGAGAATATTGCACAAATACACAGCGCTCTATAATAGACGATTTATTATACTTTTTGCTCTTAGGAAGTGTCTTTTTCCTCTTAGTTAAACAGTGTGATGATGAGACAGACGAGAAACAAGCTCCGGTGTTGATATATGAGACAGATGAGATGCAATAGTATTTTCTTCGAACTGTAGAGATCTGATGCTATTTAACAGTGTTATTATATATCCTTCAAGCAAAAAGGGTGAATGAATAAAAGGCGTTCGAATCAAGAAACACAAACTATATTATTATTTGATCAACTCTTCAAATTTAATAGTATAAAAACAAGTAATTTACACATTTTAATGATATTCCTGATGATCATAGTACAACCGTAATGCACGATTGAGACACACATATATTATTGTGATTATTATAACGCCAAATCGCCATCAATACAGTTTTCGCGAGTGGTCCTATGATTACACAATCATCATAATTTTCGGCGTCTCAAGATCAGCATGATGACGGTAATTTTAACATCTAATACCAATCATCTTGAAAAACGTGAAAAACGTGGTGCGTTCGATCTACTCTTTTTTCCATACCGAGAAGCAAATACTTGTGTGACTAAAAACATTGAAAAGTATAAGTGTGAGTTTCTACCACGCAAATACGCGCTTTTCTTGTCAGTCTTGAAAATAACAATATAAGAAAATACGAGTTGCTGTTCTTAATTTTTTCTGTAATTTGAATTTTTTAAGAGTAGTAAAATGAAGTTTGGAAGTCAGCTTCAAGCTGCCCTGTACCAAGAATGGCAAGTATACTATCTTGATTATAGTGGTTTGAAGAAGCATTTGAAACGTGGGGAAAAACAAGGAGGAGGGTATACTGAAAGAGATGAGTCAGAATTCGTTGAACGCTTAGATAAAGAGTTAGAGAAGGTACCAAGATTTTTATGTTTCAAATTCGTCATGCAAAAAAAAGGTTTTATCCTGAAAAATGATTTCTGATTTTCGACAATATAAAGATTTATGCTTTCCAAAACTCCAAAATCGATGAGATCAAAGACCGCGTACACCACTGCGAAAACGCGGTTGCCTCGATAACTCGGAGTCCTTCGATGAATGTTCCAGATAGGTATGCAGAAGTGGAGAACGAGATTAATGCAATCACTGAAGAGCTGAACGAGTTGGCTAAATACGCTCGTTTAAATTACACGGGTATCATTAAAATTGTAAAGAAGCACGATAGGTAGGTACATTATGATTGTTGAGTCCGATTAGATTATTCAAGAGCTTAATTTTTTTCCTACGCGTGATTTTCCTATTTCAGACGAACACGATATATACTGCGCCCAATGTTTAATGTCCGATTAAACGCGTGTCCCTTCTACAAAGAGACGTATGAACCAATCATTGTGCAACTTTCCAAACTCTATCATATTGTACACATGGGATTAGGCCACGAACAAGGCCAAAATATTCCATCCTCGCCTGTTACTTTCTCTCTCTCGTCCTCATGGAAACCGCCGACAATTTTATCAACCCAACGATTCCTAAGACAAAATCACAAATTCTGGGTTCATCCTAATAATATCATGGAAGTGAAAACGACAATTCTTCGGCACCTTCCTGTACTTATTTATAAAGCTGCCTCCGAGCCATCCATTAGTACCATCTACTTTGACAGTCAGAACTTCGATTTGTACCAGGATAAGATTGATCGCAAAGGCGGTGAACAAATAATCAGGATACGTTGGTATGGCAATAAAGAGACAACGAACGAGGCTTTTGTTGAGAGAAAGATTCATCAACAAGGCGAGGAAGAGATCAAGGATCGATTTGTTATCAAGGAAAAATATATTGTTCCGTTCCTCCGGGGACAATATTCCATGCAGAAAACTATAAATAAAATGAAGGAAGCTCCCATTAAGAAAGAAGAGGAGATTAAGCACTTTGAAAAGCTGGTCTCCGATATTCAGAACACGATACTAGAGAAAAACCTTAAACCAGGTATTATCCGGTTTTTTTATTTAAACTAATTATTAGTTTATTAATGCATTTTCTTATCCATGCAATAAAGTCCTTCGTACGAATTACAATCGCATGGCCTTTCAGATTCCTGGAGATTCACGTTGTAGGATTTCACTTGATACGGACTTTGTGTCAATCCGCGAGGACAATTTTGATGGTGTTCAACGACGCAAGGATGGAGAATGGCGTCGTGCAGACATAGAAGATGATCAAAGTTCATTCAATAAATTACCTTCATCAGACATTTCCAAGTTTCCTCATGCTGTATTGGAGATTAAACTGAAATTAGAAGAAAATGAACAAGAACCCAAATGGATACGAGAATTGATAGAGAGTCATCTGGTACGTAATCGATACAAATTCCAACCATTTCATTATACTGTCTATTAACTATTATAATTGAATGTCACAATTTTTAAAGGTTGAAGAAGCCCCACAATTTTCCAAATTTGTCCATGGCGCAGCCACATTGTTTACATCACAAGCTCCATCATTGCCATTTTGGGTATGCTCTAATAACAGAACTTTTTAAAAATATACCGATGATACCAAATCACATAATTTATTGTATTTTTATTTTTTTAAAGCTACCTAATGTAGATAAAGACATTCTCAAACCTCCTAATTATAAGCCTACTTCCTCAACGTCATCAACATTACCGATGTTTATTCCATCAAATGGTCGCAATTCTAATAATCATAATAATGCACAAAGACGTTCATCATCATCAAAAGTTAACTATGTTGAAGTAGTAGTTGGTGACAACAACAAAAGGAAAGGAAAAGGTAAAGCTGTAGACAACCAAGGACAAGAGGAGGAGTCTAATGAACGTACACCATTACTTGGCAAAGGAAAACGTGAGGATGCACATGGATTTAATCTACCAAACCTCATTGATTTCTTTATTGGAACACCGAAGAAACCTGAACCCGAGCCAGTCAGTTTACCACCGGCTGTACGCGTTCCTCAAAAACCTGAGACTCCAATCCGCGTTGAGGCAAAAGTCTACTTTGCAAATGAAAGAACTTTCTTCTCGTGGCTTAGGTTTAGTATGTTATTGGGAACATTTTCAGTTGCACTGTTCAATGCTGGCAATGAAGATAATATCGGAAGGTTCTGTGGGCTGTTGTATTCAACTATTAGCGTGATTGTGTTGATTTATGCACTTTCACAATATCATAAACGTGTTGATATGATAAATTCGAGGAATCCAGGGCCTTATGGTAAGCAAGCTATCATTTATCTTTACAAGAATGGTTTGAGCAATTCGCGTTCTTGAATAGTTATTAATTGATTTATTTATTTAAAGACGATCTTGTTTTCCCAACAATACTTTGCTTTACACTATTTTTGGCTGTCGCGCTTAATTTTTGGCTCAAATTGGCGCGAGAACAAGTCGAAGGAAGTGATACAAACACAGGAAAAAATAGTTCAGGATCTGTTTAACTGTGTAAACAAAAATTTCTTTTTTTTTATGTTTTTATTTTATTAATATTTATTATGTACAATTTGTATTATGTCAAGTATTGCTATATCAATCAATCTTTTCCAAACTGTTCGGCCAATTCTTTTGAACGACGATCAGCAGCTTTTACCGCATCTGATACCACGTGTGAAAAGTTTTCTTTCTCCATGTGTTTTAATGCTGCTTCAGTGGTTCCGTTAGGTGACGTGACGCGACGTCGAAGTTCAGCGAGGGTTATTGTTTTTGTGTTTGCTTGTGCCATTTTTGAGGCGCCTTTGTTAAATAGAGGATAAAGTTAGAACGAAATCGATTTTTTTTAAAGATCTGAGTAATTGTATACTAATAATTATTCACCAACAAATGTTTGAATCGTTAATTTACTAGCAATATCTCTCGGGATTCCGAGATCCACAGCGGCTTGCTCTATAAATCAACAGTTATAAATAGATAATAAACTCATACGTGTTCTATCAAAGCAATTATTATTACGTTCCAAAAAGCCAAATGTAAATTAACAATAATTAGTGGTTTTGTTTTACCCATGACCTCCATCATCAAGAAACAGTAAGCTGGTCCTGATCCACTTAACGCAGTTACAGCATCAATTAAACTCTCATCCTGCAACCAAGAATATTCTTTGGCTATTGCCCCGATAATTTCCTCGGCTAGGGCTTTCTGTGCATCTGTTACGTGTAGAGTTGCGTATAATCCTGCTGCTCCTTCTAATATCAATGCTGGGGTGTTTGGCATGCAACGAATAATTGGAATGCTCTGAGTCGAGGTAGTATCTTGATCTTGATTTGATATCACTTCCCCGTGCTTATTTTTAATTGGGGGTTTGGCAACACCGGTTGTTAACCATCGAGCAATGTCTCGCGTTCTAATTCCGGCAACGATTGAAACCACCAATGGTTGTATCTTTTGTATTTCGTCACGTAACTCTTTTGTAACTAAACTCATAATCTGAGGTTTGACTGCAAAAACCACAACCTCCGCCACCCCCGTTTCCTCGCCACCACTACGCAATTTTTCACTCTTTGCACCAGTGACAGCAGCAGGATTATCACCTTCAAGCACCCTCAGACCTGAATAACGATCACAAAAATAGGCAGTACGTGTCGGCACTGGTTCAGAGACTGAGATTTTTTGCGGAGGAAAGCCATAAGATACTAATCCTTCGAGAATCGCTTCTGCCATGTTGCCGCCACCAATGAATGCTATATGCGGATAAGTTTTCTTTTCATTTTTCGAAGAGATTCCGCTTAAAGATGATGAATGGGAAGAGAAGGAGGACGCGCTGGTAAAGTTGATTGACATTGTTGAATTATGTGTAAAATGCGAATGTTTAAACCAAAAGAAAAAGGAAGCTCTCTTCATTTTTTCTTTTATGCATTGAAAATTTTCGCTCGTGACATTTAATTCACAGACCATCCAATCAATTACAACTAATTGATGGCTCCTAAAATTAATAAATTATTTTCTCGATAAATGTGTATGCAAAATATCTTGTGATTTGATTGGTTAGAATGATAATTGAAAATACCATGTCCGTTTTTGGTACCAAGACCGAAAATACTTTTTTGATCCCAATATCAGTTTCATAAGCAAAAGGCTGGCCAAAAATATATACCATTAAAACACTTTATCGGACAGATTGCCGCTTTTGTTCCTTTGAATATTTTTTTATAATATATAAGGATAAGACGCAATCAATGTCTTCGTTGACTTTCGTCACTCCCATGATGATGGAGTTTACTCATTATTCCCGCAATTTCTATATACGAGTCCAAATTCTTTTAGATCTTTTTACTATACTTCACGCCTTTATTGTGCGGAAAAGAAGGCACCCACATATACACATCCAGAAAACACATGCACAAAACATGCACCAAATACACCAAAAACGCACACACATGAAAAATAAACTCTAAAGCGTAATGGGACTAGCGACGTTAAAAAATATTTTTAGTCCGATCCGGACCCAGGACCAAAAGGGACCGTCCTGGACTTATTCCATAAAATCGTTAGCCTTATCAGATCCTGAATTACAATCCTTCAAATAAGTCTATCAAATCAAATTTTTATTTAGCCATATACAAGAGCATTAATTCATGTATTAATGCTTCTAGCATAGATTCAGACTTTAGGATCTTAAATATCTATATAAATTAAGCTGATTTTTATGAAAATTGGTAAATAAGTAGATTTTATATAGTACATTTTTAATCAGTGGTTCAAATTTGGATCCATTATAGAAAAAAAGTTCTTCAATGTGAGAAATTTACTAATTATAAATTTTGATTTAAATCACTCTATTTCACAAAATAATCTGTTGTCAAATTATTTTTAAAAAATATTAGAGGATTTAGAGTTTCAAATAAACACTTTTTTTATTTTGTTCAAACTAATAGTTATGGAAATAAAAATGCTAAAAAGTTAATTTTTATATTCTGTTATATATGTGAGTCATTATATGTTATACGTAATATATTACTATGATTTTTTTCATATAAATCATGATTACATGGATAATAATGATTGTGAAACTAATAAAAATTATTTCTTTTAGAGATAAATGTTTATTTATTTCCTTATATTATCTTTGTTATTTAAATAATTGAGTTATATTGTTATTATTTTGATTGATTTTTGAAATACTCAAAGAGATTTATAAAATATTCAAAGAGAAACTTCCAATATCTTAATGATAATTCAAAATATTAACAATACTTTATGATTATTAGACTGAATGTGAATAAATATTAAAAGTATTAACAATAGAATTACTTAAAAGTTGGTAATAGTTATATTCTTTTAAATGTAATAATTTAAATTATTAAAAAGAATTCTCAAAATCTCAGAGTCAAAGTTATAAAGACTATAATATTCATATTATTAGTAATATAAGATCAAAGGTGAATAATATATTATTAGCAATACAATATCGAAGATAAGTTTATGAGTAATATAGTATTAGCAATATAATCTCAAAGATAGATTTATAAATTATAATAATAATTTCTTTATTTAATATAATATTCAATAGGTTTTATCACAAATATGTTCAGATAATCTAGTATTAAGATAATAACTTTTTATAGTACTCTTGGCAATCTTGCTTAAGTTACTATAATATTAATTCAAGATCTATATAACACTTATGACAAAGATAAAGTGATTATACAAGAAACAAGAATACTTTGTCAAAGAGGTATAGAGAGTTTGTATTTGATTACTTATTCTACAATAAGTGCAAACTTTGCTCATATGAATAATTAAAACTATATGATAACTAACTATAAGGTAATAATTAAAAATATTACTATTAAAGAACTTGTTCTAATCTAATTTTAATAACTATAATACATGCTGCTTTTATACAAATCCAAACTATAATTCATCAGCTATATGAATTCATGTTTGCTAGATCACTTAAATTTTATTGATCTAATATTTGCTTATTTATTTGCTCATTTACTTGTTTGTTTACTTATTTGTTCATTCATTCGCTTGTTCATTTGCTCATTTCACGTAATTAGATTCTTTCAATAAGAGATAAGATAATTATAATCCAATAATATTAAGTGTAATAATTTAGTAAATTATTCAATTAAAGTTCATTATACAATAGGACTCTCGCTGTTAAGATTTTGCTTTATAAAATTAAAAGGTTGAAATATCTTTTCTTTTAATTGATCACTAGATTTTTGATTTATTTTTTCAATTGTTTTTGAAGTTAAATATTTATCTATTCTATATATTTTTATGATCCTTGAAATATTAATAAAGTTGTAAGATCAATGTATATTTTGAAGTAGCATTCACAATGCTGATTTTACTTTTAAACAATCATCTAAATTCAAAATATTATTTTCTAGATAACTTGTAATTACTAGTGAGATTCAATAGTATTCTTTCAATTTTATAATAGATTGAAGACATAATATATTTACTATCTTTCAACAATTCTTTATAAGTTTCTAACAATTCTTCTATTATTAATAATCGTAATGATTATTCTGCTAATTAATTATCTTTAAAAATATTTTTTATAGCTTTGATTATATCTTCTTCTAAAGGTGTTTAGATTTTATTTCTTGTTGAATTTTCTTCATGTATTGAAATTTGTTGAACTATTTCTATTGAGCTTTTAAATAATTATTCTAATATTATATCAATATTTGTTATCAAGAGCAAATTTGATGTTATTTCTTTTTCAAAGCTGAAAAGATTAAAAGAATCTTTAGTACTTGTTGTTTTTAGCTGAACTTTAATAATATTTGTTAAAAATTGAAGTCCATTACTACTAATTTCTATTTAAATTTTTGAATATTATTGTTATACTTTAAAATATAATTCATTAACTAATGTAAAAATTTTGTCAGAAATATTTATAAAAGATATATTAAATAAGTAAAGAAATAAAATATATAACTAAGAAAATGATAAAAGATAAATTAATAAATTTTTGAAGTTTTTACAATTATATATATATATTTACTTTTTTAGAAGTATAAGATTAAAAATACTAAATTAATAATGGATAAAATTTAAAAAGATGTAATAATCAAATGATTATTTATTTAAAAGATTTGAATTATAGAATTCTTTTAATAAACTATATAATTGTGAATTTTCAGTATTTTTAGATTCATATAAGAGACTAATCTTCATTCCAAGTTTTCATGCAAGTGTATTTAGTTTTACAAGTTATTTAGTATCTGCTTTTATCTAATAATTTTTTTTGATGAATTACTATAATTTGTTTTACAAGTTTGGCAAAAATGATTTCAAATTGATCTAGTTTTTCTTTGTGTTGACTGTTATTCAACAGATTTTTTTAGATATAATTGTATACAGTCAAATCTCTCTATAGTTATCACCCTCAGGAAAGCAAAATTTGATGACTATTGTTACCATATTATATGAGTCCTTGGAAGAGCTGGTGAGTGCTTAATAACGTTATAATAAGTTACTTGGCCAGGGTAATTATAGTAAAGTTTATTAAGAATGATGGGTGGGAGAGTATAATATAATC
>CAJVPL010001116.1:0-16555 GCA_910591945.1 Ambispora gerdemannii | reverse complement strand
GAATACCGAACACTCGCAAAACATGGGGCTACTACTGGAACTCATCACCTCCACTATCAAAAAATCATTGAGCAGATAACGAACCAATAGGCGGAAAATATTATGCTATGCGAAAAGGACGAACATTCGGAATATTTACTGAGTTGGAAGAAACTAAGAACAGGTAATGAGACATTCGGGAGCAGAATACAAATTCTTCGGAACAATAACGGAGGCAGAAGAATTCCTTATGGGGAAATAATAGCAAAATAATTTTATAGTCAATTAACGTTAATCTTTCATAAAGCATAACGCACAGTGAAGTTTGGTATTAAAAGATATTGTTGTTTAAATGAGCAAACATAGACTATTGTTTAAATAGATATTTATTATCATTATCTTGAACGCATACTAGAGTTCAAAGTTAAGTTTTGTATTTTAGTATGGAATGGGATACATGTTAATTGTCACATTGCTTACATTTACCTTTGCAAATTCACACAATCTTTATGATAATAAAAACAACGTATATACAATATCTTGGAGTTTAACAGTGAGAAGATAATCTTTTCTCGCATTGTTTGTTTCAAGGTCCATTAGTGTTACGTACATTATACATGTAATTCGTTTAACTACGTACACGTAATACATGAACATGTTTCTATCAATCAAAATACATGATATGTAATATATAAATAGTGTGTCGAAACAAAGGTATCGTTATTTGGTATGACAAGTATGTCATACTTACTCGGAAGAAGGGTAGTATGTTTGATATAATTTTCTGTATCATACGATATGTTATACGCATATCGATCGAGATTTATAAAGAATTTACCCATGACGATAGTGGCGAATGACTTTCTTTTCACACAAACAATTTACCCACGACAAGTATCGCTATATAAACTTGACTTGTCCTCAGAAGGTTTGTCTATCCAATTCATCATGTCGTCGTTATCAGAAGTTCTTAATCGTTATCTCATGGAGGATTCAAGATTAAATGCCATTCTGCGATTTATATTTTATTTATCTGAAAAAACAAAACGAAAACTTAATAAATATGTGATGAACGATCTAATCATTAAATCCTATCGAAAGATAAGCGATAACAACAAACAAAAAGATGATGAACTTAGAGTTAAGTATTACTTTCATTTTTATATATATTAATGATGGAAATATAATATAAATAAGATAAGATAAACTTGGTTGTTGAACGGGGTACTCTTTAAGAGTCGCTTAGCAATGGGTCCGATCTGGTTGTTGAACGGGGTATTCTCAATGAGCTCAACGAGAATCGCTTAATAGATCATACCCAAACGGGGTACTCTTAAGAGTTACTTAGTAGGGGCCTAGTATTTGACCTTATTTCTCATATTCCTGAGTGGAAATGGGCGATTGAAATCGTTATGAATGGCTCGTGTTTCAAAAAACATCATAAACGATTTGAGAATGGTATTTTTTCTTTTTTCTTTATAGTTATATTTCTTTTATTTATGCTCATTTTTCTTTTTCAAAAAATAAAAGTGGTATATATAATCAAATTCCAACAAAATCGTATATTATATTGGACTTCAGAGAGAAAAAATCAATTTCGAAATTATTTGCAAATACTTGGTATATCACGCCAAATTCCAATTATACAAAATATACTATTTTGGATGGGGATTCATATTCCAAATTTGATATTATATTAAATTCCGATACATAACAAATTTTCTTGGCAGCAGTTAGTCTTATTCAAAAATACAATTGATTATCTTTAAAATGATATAAAATTTATATAACTTGAATTTTTTAATTTTCATATATATATAGCGTAAGAAAAATTTTTTTATTTTTCAATCAAAACATTTTAAGATGTCACAACTCTTGTATTATTTTTTCAAAAATACAATCAATCAGCTTTAAAATGAAATTATTATATATAAAAAATTTACATTTTTTATGTTATATAATTTTTGGACCAGGCGTTACTTTTTGGGGTTCTGTTCTTCATTTTGGAATTCGAAACGATGCACTTCAATTCGGAGTTTACGTGAACTCCAAACGACGAACGTAAAACGGTAAACGATTTTTTTATCACCTTGGTGATAATCATTAAGCCTGGAAAACAAAAGCACTGCCAGGTCCATTCTTACTGGATTTGGAATTTCGAATAAGGAAAGTTGAATAACAAATTTCTTTGGAATTTATTAAAGGTCAAATTACAAGTATGTATATTATCGTTATAATTACATTTATTGGTGCGACTAAAAATACATTAACGTTAAATAATTTATGAAGCTGGACATGGCACAAATCCGCTATTTGGATTAAAAATGCCAGTGATAGACACAGTATTACGAACACATGTAGCGCCACCAGAGGTATGTACATTTACGCGGAAAGAATAAGTTCCTGTGGTTGGCGTTGGACCAAGATCCAAATTGAAGAATGGCACGTAACCTTGAAGAGCGGGATCAACCGAACCGCTCCATTGTGTTTTTACAAGATTCCCAGCTACGTCAAGTAAATCCACTGATGTTACTTGAAGAGCGCCAGCTGAGTTGTTTCCAGCGTCGAATGAAATTTGATAGCATTGCCCTAGTTAATTAGAAGGAATAGATCAATATCGTTAAAATTAATAATTAAAACAAGTAAGTAATGATTTGTTTGTTTGCGCACCATGAGTCCATTGAAGACCACTTTGAGTTGGTGAAGTGATACGAAAGCCACCACATGCGTCTTGTCGTTTATCAAGTGGGGCTGCAAAGACAGAGGAAGCAAGTAAGACGAGTACGAAAATCAAAGATCTCATTATTGTAGATTTAAAGCGTCAGCGAAGTGGATTTTTTAATGAGTTGGGAACTTGCAAGTGGATTTTTTGATGAGGAGTCTCGCTGTCTTTTTATAATGTTTTTTTTTCAACTTTTACCGTATAGACTTTATTTTTAACATCAATAAAACATATATATTTCATATTGCTTAGTTTTCTGGGAACCTCGCGTTTTTTCGGTATTTTCAACTTGCGTGTGTATACTTTATTTTTAGCATCAATGAAAACATATATATTTCATATTGTTCATTTTGAAAGTCATGACGATATCATTTCGGTTTATTAGGTTAGAATTAGTTAGTCTTATCCGAATTTCATTTATAATTAATTTAAAAGGCGTTGTCAGGCTTGGAAATTTCTGTTGTTATTTAAGGAATAGCATTAATGTTAATTTACAATAAATGATCATATTGTTTCCTGAAAATAGCGATAATGATAGCAATAGGCAGTGCAACTTTATTTTTATCGATCATCACATTATGTACAAAAATAGATGTACATAAATAGATACAGTAATATTGATACGTTATACGTCATATTTATTTTCATAAGAAATGGTGGTCGTTGTGGTTGCGTCGATGGCGGTGGTGGTGGTGGTGGTGGCTTCAAAAATCTTGTTCTAAAGGAGGATATACGCGCATTTAGTAAATAGTAAAGAAAAAAATTGCAATAAAAAGAGAGCTTGTTTGCAAATTTCCCAGAATCCATGTCAAAACAAATCAAAAATGAAAACCTTTATTGCTTTACTTGTTTTAATTATTTCCTCAGTTTTCGCCGCACCTTTTGACAAAAGACAAGAGCCAGACGCTTGTGGTGGATTCCGTATCACTTCACCAAATCAAAGTGGCCTTCAATGGACTAATGGTATGTAAAGTCCACAGAACTTTCCATTTTTTCAAAAAATCCCATTCATGCTCATGTTTCTCAAAAAATAGGAGAATGCTATCAAGTTTCATTCGACGCCGGAAACAACGCAGCCGGCGCTCTTAAAATAACGTCAATCGATCTAGTCGACTCGAACGGAAACGTCGTAAAGCCACAATGGACTGGTTCGGTGGATGCTACTCAAGGCTA
This sequence comes from Ambispora gerdemannii, assembly GCA_910591945.1. NCBI lineage: Eukaryota > Fungi > Glomeromycota > Glomeromycetes > Archaeosporales > Ambisporaceae > Ambispora > Ambispora gerdemannii. Next base: position 12,681 of record CAJVPL010001116.1, on the reverse strand, counting down.
CGTCCCAAACTTCAACTTGAATATTCCTAAAACCGGAACTTATAACTTCCGGGTGAATGCACAGCCAACTGCTGGTGCTAAGTGTACTCGTGACACAGTCACTTTTACGGGAACTTATAATCCTAATAGCGGATCTGCGCAATGTTAGATTTTTTTTCTTTGTGTTAATGGTTCGACTTTGATACTGTATATACATGTTTAAATGAAAATTTCGAAAGGAAAAATAAATTAAAAATTAAGAAATCATCAATATTTTTGTTGAAAAGAACTGGTTTTATATCTCTGAACCCCAAATAATTATCTGCATTACTATACTGATCAGATGAAAGTCTTGGATCATTTGAGCATCTCATGGAATGCAGTGTTGAAGCTATAACTAAATATGCATTTTTCCGGTTGAACAAGGTTTTAAATTTACCAAAGAAATCAGAATTCCTAAGTTTATAATAATACATTACCAAAAAAAGCCATGATCAGTATTCATGTTTCAAAAAGAAACAATGTGAATTTGATTTTTGTGGAGATAACAAAGCCTAGCAATAAAGATTGATCCATTGAAGAGACTTGGAGCTCTAGTATTAGTGGTGAACCTCTAGGGGAATTCCAGATTCTCTAGTAAATTTTATAAACTTCAAGAAAACCACTAGGAAATCCCTAGGGGTTCACCGAAAAAAACCACTAGTACTCTTTTTACCTGCGAGAAAAGCCTGTAAATTATACTAGAATATTAGAGAAAAATGTGTTTTTAGGAATTCTTTGAATTCAAGAATACTGGTTCAAAATGCACCAGTTCACACAATAGAAAAATAAAACTGGTTTCCTAAAAAGCAGATAAATAATCTTCAAACTTATATTCTACATGTATTACAGTATAGTTTGTTAATATTAAAAAGACTTGTCTAATTACTATTCTATTTATTATTATTAAGCTTTTTCTCATTTACTTTACTATGTTTATGTAAATGACCTGATACGTATTAAACTTTCTTCTAAACACACAAAAAATATTCTAAAACACTCTCGATCACTAATTGTATTGTTTCTTCCCACTATAGCAAATCAAAAAAAGGCATCCAGTAACGAACGACACAATGGCCATTCCTGAAAACATATATGGCAACAACGGATCTCGCGCCAACGGTACAAAAGCAAGTGCTAGCGCTGATCCAATACTGCTTGTTAGTAGGTTTATTGCCATTACGAGAGATTTCATGGAGGGTGGGGACTATTTTTGTAATTATCAAGAAATATAAAGTCACAATAAGAAAATACTAGCGAGTAATCACGAATCAATAAAGTACCTTTGAGTATGCGTAATCGAGACTTGTAATCGCTAAGAAAACTATTCAAAGAAGCTGATTAACTTTATATCAAAAGTAAACAAAGAATGCAAAAAAATAAAATCACCTTCAGAAAATGCAACAATCACATAAATCGGAGCCTGCCACCAAACACTAATATAATTCGGGACTTTACTACCACCACTCTCGACATTACACCGCGGAAACTGATAACAAGGCGGCTTCAAGTAAATAAGATGCTGAAGAATAGCTGCAAAGCTCATCGCCACAGTAATAAGCATAAACCCGATGAAAATTCGTGTAATTGGCGATGGCTCCATGTGACGTCGTCTCAGCATCGGATAAAACACTTTATCCATAAACGGAATCAAAATTATTAGAGTTATGTAGTCAACTTGGCTCATCATGTCATTTGGAAAGATGCCGGTTTCCATCGTGGCAGCTTGCGAGACCAAGTTACTTGACATTTGGCCGTAGCACATCCAGTAGATTGATGGAAATAGGAGTACTTTAGAGGCGTGAATTGTAGTTCGTAGCTCTTCGACAAATTTGTCGTCCCATATAATATTTGAATGGTGAGGTTCTGGGATTTTTGATGGTTTTGCATTTTCCAAATTGAATCCACGGGCAATTGCCATACGAATGACTAGAACTGATTTCCATAGTTGCAGCCCACCAGTTTTTGTTTCTATAAACCACCGACGACTCCAAGAGTATAAGACTACTCCAATAGAGAAAATTAGTGCCATTATAAGAAAAGCTAACCAAAACGAATGATATTTCTCAATATTTGTTGTTATAGTCGGTGCCAAATAGCCAATCGCCAATGTCAAATACAAATAATGATAAATAGAAGAGAGTGTAAGTTTCGGATCCACAATAACTCTCTCGCCCGTTCTCAAAGTACGAATAAAATTTTCTTTTCGTGGATACTGTTCACCCACCATCACCAACGAAATAGATTGCAATCCATCTCCTAGTCCAGTTACTATAATACCCGCAATCAAACCCGGATAAGCGACTCCAGCTTTGATTGCTGCTGGTGTCGAAGTGACCGTCAATATCAACAACCCCGAAACAAAAATAAAACTGAACAATATTATCGTGTGAAATTTGCTTAGATATCTGTCGGCTATTATTGCTGCTATTACTGGAGTACCCCACGACCAGAATTGAAAGAAAGTTGACCAGGCGGTGGCTGTTTGTTGTCCTTTTCCTAGTGCGCCGGGTTGATCTCCGGGATGTTTAGGTGGTGGGAATTGAATATAATTTTGGAAAATAAATGTTGAGCCGGAATATGCAAAAGCTTCTATGAAAGCGAATGCGATGTTGTACCATGCAGCTATTCATTAACGTTAAAAATAGTGTCAATTTCTTGGCTTTGATTTAATTCATTAATTTTTAATTTACCAGCTGGTATTCGATCCGACACTCTACGCAAAGATTTTAGTTCTATTTCTTCTATTTCCGTAGGATGCTGGTACTCTACATTATCTCTTGTGGCTATTGATTCCAATTCATACTCTTCCTGCTTATGATTATCGTCACCACCTTTGTATGGGATATTAATGTTCATTTTTTTTTACACAAAAACGAAAAATGTTTATCGTTATTAGAGGATAGGCAAACAAGGAAAAATGTTGATAACTTTGTTTGGAGTTTATCAAATTGTACAAATCAGGTAAGTCCACGTGTTATCGATTTAAAGAAAAATTAAGTGTAACCTATTTACGTATACGTATTGTTAAAACGCATAATATATGAACGAATTCTGGACGTTTATAACGATAATCACTGTCCGGTACCGTAATTTGCCGCATAAACCACCCCGCGTAGAAATTTAAACCTTAATTAATACAAGACTGTTAATTAGTAATCAAAATTTTTAAGAAATTGCACCGTGAATCTTAAATTTTCTACAAAGGGAGGTGGTTTATACGGCAAATTACGGTATCTGAATAGATCTATAAATACATGTATACTTTATTTATAGACTCGTCAGCTTTATTTAGCACTCGTTTGATATCTTCAATGTCTGACATTTTTTATCGTATCGAGGGGAAAGTGAGCAAGGGTTCCAAAGATCACTTGACATGCATCATAAAGTCAGAGGTATATTGTGACTAGTTGCATTTATCAATATCATATACATGTACATGTATACGTACTGTACTGTATTAGAAATTAGAGCTAGTGTAAAAGCGTGGATTCAGTATGGGAACATATACATAAATATATCCATTGAAAGATATTTGTAATATACAATCTAGGAATTCAATAAATATTGTTCGATTATTAAGAATCTATTAAGGAATTTATGCTACAATTTGGACGGAGTCAGTCGAAAAGGGACAATTATTATAATCGAAAAATTTAAATAATCTAATTTCACGTAATTGAAAAAAAAAACATTTAAAAGAAAATTTCAACTAGTGCCTAATATTAATACTTTGTTATTTTGTTTTGCGTTTTCTGTTAATTCCTCAATAAAAATTCGATGTTTCTGAGCTGTTTCTTTTAAATTTTGTGCAAAATGAATGATTCGTCGATAATTGGATCAAGTTCTTTTTTATCGTCAATTATAATTTGCAAAAACATTGATATATACTTTATAAAACTAAGTTTACACTTGCTTTGACATATATTGCCTTCTCATACAAGACTGTACAAAATATTTATATAATTATAAAGTAATTAGTGATCCGTAGAATTTAGTACACATTGCTTGAGTTTAATTGCATTTCTTTTAGCAAATTAAATTTGTCAGTGAAATGATGATATCAAAATTTGTGCACTTTATAGCTACATAGTAATTTTTGACAAAATTGTAAACCTAACGCTAATTCTTCGATCAAATACCGATACAGTACGTAATTTCATTGTTGCAAACTGCTTCGGAAAAATAGCACATCAATTCTTTTGCGACAAATTCTTTGATTCTAAATCGATTTGAGTTTGTTGATAGGTTTGGTATTCTTGTTTGTTTAGAACTCATTCAGTTATGAGATGAAAAGTGTAAAATTACTATATTATGGTAAATGATTGGATAAAAATAAATTGCTTTCCATAATTTCAGTCGAATCTTTCCATCACGTCATCTTATTATCAATAGGTTATTCATAAAATTATCAAATTCAATTTTTCACGACAATAACAAACGAGCAACAAGAGCACAAAGAATACATAACGATAAGAATTAGAAATTTTTTTTAACAAATTAGCAAATGATAGATTTATCAATAATCATACAGTTTGTTTCTGTTATACAACAACAACAATAATAATAATAATAATCGTTTCTTCTGTTTATTAATTCGGTTCATGATTTAATGATATTGTAAAAAAAAAGTTTTCTTGGCAGGAATACAACCAAACATCTCAGTTCGTCTAAATGTTGCCTAACGCCCAAGTGATTGCACATGCATTTTAATGTCTATTCATCATACTCTTATTAATATATACATGTAAATTTTTATCCTATCGCTGTGATAAAGAAATACATTATCATATTCTAACTTTGTTACATGTGCATGTCGATGTAACATGTACGTATATCGATATCTCAAAGCATAACGATAAAGCATAACTTATTGTTCATTATATATGTACGTAGCATACAATAAGTACAAGTATAATGAGCTGTTCCATAACCAGAAAATTAAATCACTAGTTGTACAACAGTCTGTATCAACTCTAAATCAAATCATATGACACTTAAAAGTCGAATCGGTTAAGGGATGCGCAAGTCCGGTGATCTGTCCGAGAAACAAGCCAGTGAGAATGCGTAAATTTTTGATCAACCCGGAAAAAACAAATCCGAAGCACGAATGTAAAAAATGGAAAATATGGAAAATGAATGCTTTAATCTATCTTGGAGCACTAATTAAAAACGTCAGGGAGGCAATTTTATGTATGTCCTCGTCCTTCACTTTAACCCTAACCGTATCGTTAAATCAATCTTTAACTGTGATAAACACGTACAACGTCCCTTTTTTAATTTATTATGCATAAATGCATTGTATGCATAATGTGCATAATATGCATCCTATTCGGTTGTTATTTGTAATATTATTTAAGGCTCGAATTCCAAGACAAACTCGCATTTTTTAATTCGTTTGATATTTAATTATTCTCTCGTTCCACCATAAACATAATTTCCAATAAACCAACCAAAACAATCAACCAAGGATAAATTACATCTGTTACAAATGGTAAGTGCAGTAAGCGAATATCGTGTTTAAAGATATATGCGCACCAAAAATTTCGCATACGTACGCGCGCACTAAATTTCTAGTTATTCACACTTTTACCTTCATACTATTGAAAATAATTTTACATTCTTTTATTTATTCTGAGTATTGGTTGCCAAAATATTTTGCATTCTCTGTGGTTGTTTTTAACATTATTATTGTTAAAATCATAATATGCAAAAACTTAATTAATACCTGACAAAGAATTTTTTCAGTATATCTTTACTTTTGAGAAAATAATTACGAAAAAGTTCTTTCTTTCGTTATCTTTCCATATCTATCTCAAACATTACCGTTGCTCCCTAAACTAAAATTAATAATGACGACTCCAAAGACTTTAGGTTTCTGGGAACTATTCAAATATCGAAAGCCAGTGATATTTTATGGTGGCAAATTGCATTTCGTCGAACGAAACTCGGCACATGAAAATAAAGAGTCCAGGAATTATGCGCTTTTTCGCGTGTACAATCTAAAGGTATTATCAGTCAACTCGACTATGAATTCTATTTGGTTTTTGATTAATGAATTATTCAATTGATCGATGAATTCTTTTCTAGTGTTCGCTTGCGAAATTGCGTCAAGAAATAATTTCTATTGTTGGCCTATCGACAAAAATTGAATTCACGCATAGTTCAGCATATGCGAAAAGTTCCATGCAATCTTTGGGTGATGAGAACACAAATACATCAAAATGTGATGTGGTGAAGGTATAAATTGCTTAAGAAGTTTAAAGGCTTTCAAATTTCAATTTACGATCTTTGAAACAATTTTTCAGATTAGAATACTATTCAGAAATAGTACACACCAAACTGTAATCAATCGTCTATACTCATCGTTAGCAATACGAGAATTGACAGAAAACGGATTCAACGATTGGATCCCACTGGACATTACATCATACCACATAATAGAGCCAACGTGGCGTCTAATTGTGGTTTCTACGGATAATTGGCCACCACACAGTGACGTTGTTAAGCAGACACTCTTGACGTCTGGCATTGACGATATTATTCGTAAACAAAACACGTATCAAGGATTAGCGGAATTGTTTCATGGACAAGTTTATAAAGTAGAGCGTGATAATAATCATGGTAGTGGAAATGCTGCCGATCCTTTGATCGTGGTGGAGACGAGAACTTTTAATTCGAATCCGGTGTTTGTTGAAGTATATAATTGGATTTTTGAGTATGGAATGCTGAATGAAGAGGTATTTGTTTATTTTTTTTGTGTTCTTTTGGAAATATGAATCATTATTTATTATTAATACGATGTTTTCGATTTTGAATTGAACTTCATAAGAATCTCGATACGTGTTTTATTTCACTGCTAGTTAGTTCATTAAATGTATACACATCACTTTTTTGCCTAAATGATGTTTATGAAAATCTGAGTACTCATGGATGGGGCTCATTTGGAAACACCATCTTCAAAGGGGAAAGTCCAAATGTCACATTGATAAAACGGATAATTAATCTTGAGCAAGTGTTGACAGAAATCCAGTTGGATTCGTTTAAGAGTAAGTATTTTATTATTTCTTTTTTTCTTTCTGAATAGAATTGATCTGATTGATTGGTTAAATTTTATTATTTATTAGATCATACATATAAACTTCATGACGCTATTGACCGATTAACAAGTCTTTTCGAAAAAGATGCAAAAGATCTTGAGATGCGCACCAGGATTTATATTGTGCGGAAATTGAGAATTTTATTGATGTTTGTACTAATGTAAGTGTAAAATTCTTATTTAATTTTTTGGGGAGAGAAAATACTGAATTTGGATTATTTTACGACTCTAAATATTATTATTTTTCATGCACAATGACAGGACCGCTATATTCACAATTGTTGTGGTGTATCATTATTGGAATATGCAACAGAGACTGTTTTCGATTCAAGAGGTAAGGGAAAATATAACAAAGAATTTGCTTCAAATATGGTTTCTAAACATTAATTGATGAAACATAAAAATTATAAATAGATGACTTGGCTATTCTGTGTACTATCGATCTTCACTTTTATCATACTATACACCAAACAAGGGATCAACAATTACGCAAGGTTCTCTGCATGGTTTATGAAAGCTGCGCAGCTTCATCGCGAGACAGTCAAGGATGTGCTTTGGGACCTTCGAGAGAATCTTAATCGCGTGTCCGAAGAATCTGCAAACAACAGCAAGAGAAATAGCAACAGTTTTAACAATAGGAATAGTATTAGTGGTAAAGGAAATGAAAGCAGTATCGTAGATTTGAATGGGCGTGAACTGGTGCTTCGTTATGTGCTCAATTGTATTGTAGATGTTTGTAGTGATTTGCGTGACACTATTTCGAATTTCGGAGAAATTTAGATTATTAGATTATTTATCGTTATTTGCTTTCTTTGGTATAGAACATTTATCTCCGATCAGATATATTTTGAAATGCTGAAATATTTTATTATTGATTTTTTAGTTAGTAGTACAAAAAAATTACGTAGCAAATTATTACTAGTCATAGCTCGCTTCAACAAAAACTAAATTATTATAGAAATAGTTATTTTTGTTTTTTTTTAAAAAAAAGGATCAAAAGGCAAAAATGTCTAAGTAACAATAAAATATTATATTATACACTATTAGAACAAATTACACGTATTAACACCAACAATTCATTAAAAATCTTTGACCTAAATAACGTTAACATTCTACACCTACGCCCCAGATACATGTATCTACTTTTGCAAATTGATATTACGGGGTCAAGCTTTTCTTATTCCCTTGCCCATTTGATATTTCTGACCTGCTCGCACGCAAGTTAACATTTCCTTATAAGAAAGAAAAATATGCTTTAAGTTTCGATGTGTCTAAAAAAGTATGATAGGCCCTGCAAATACGTACGTACGTGCATTTTTTTACATGTTACTGTCACGGGTTGATCGTGATTAGGCGTAATCGACGATTTTACCTATAACAATGGGTTGGGGGAGTAATTAGACTGAGTAGTACTTGACCGTTTCTAATTCCCGTGCCGATATCTACAGATATCGTTTCAGTATGACGGTAGAGAGGGGTGAGATGGTTTTGGGTTTATGTTTTATGTTATGTGACGGGTTATTGACAATGTTCTTCTTATTAACTTCCAATCGTTGCTTTTTCTAGCTAAAAGCCTTAAACTTGTTCAATCACCAAGCGCTTTTTCAATCAATATGCCGTTTAACAATATAAATGCCTTTTCTGGACTAAAGGACCTAACTACAATCAATTACAACAATTTTACAAGTCTAATTTTACTTGGAAAAGAATTGTACACAATTTAATTCTGTTCTTTTTTTATTAACATCCGCGAGGACTATATATACATTTTTTGGTTACATTATTTCGAAACTCATTGCATAATGCATTCTATTGTTTAAGAGAGAATTTAAAATAGAAAAAGAAAAGCAAGATCTAAAGCGAAATTAAGATAGAAAACAAAAACGAAATAAAAATAGAAACCAAAAGCGAATTTAGGATAGAAAATAAAGATAGAAAACAAAAATAGAATTTCAAAAGCGAATTTAAATTAACGAAATCGGGCTAGACGGTTTTTACCAAAATCGAATCTATTATTAACCCGGTAACATTACGTTATGCAAGTAGATCAGCAAAATTAATAGATTTTTCTTATGAATTGTAAAGAAGCTCTCTATACAGCAACACTACACTTCTCATGCTACGTTTTAGCACTATTTTGAAAATGACATTTCTTTTCTTGTAAAATAATTAGCTCTTGAAAATTGCACTGTTATTACATGTAATGTACTTGTCCTATAACAATCTGATTTTTGTTATTGAATTGTAAAAAACTCTATACAGCAACACCTTATACTACATTTTGGTACTATTTTGAAAATGATGTCTCTTTTCTTAGTAATTGGCTTTAATTTTACTAATGATCTTTAATTTTGATTTAGTCCATGAAACACCCCCAATGTGCAAATTTGCTTATAGAGTTTAAATTACTTATTTTTATCAATATTGGTGCCTCTTCTAATTTGTAAAAAATACAAGCGCAAAGATTGCGTTAACGTGACCGCCCTTTATGCTCATCAGATTCATAGCAACGTCCGAAAATAATGAGATAATTTTATTTTACTTTCTATATTTAAAGAAATTTTGGAATTTTTCAATATCAGCAAATCAGTGTCACTGTAATTGTTGGGTGAGAAAGTTGGGATTCGAAAATATTCGTGAAATAGGTATAATGCTAGTTGTATCGTGGTTATTTATGCACGCCATATTTTGTTAAAGTGTTTGTTTTTATGTAGTTCAAGTAAGTACGAAAAGCAGAATATTCATTGTGCTCGCCATAGTAAATCATCAAGGCCTGAAACCCATAAGAATTATAAATGTTCATAAATTAAACGCTCATAATGAATATTATTAATATGAATAAATTACTGTTGCATATTACATTCGAAAATAAAATTAGGCAGTACATGTACGTATTAGAGTGAGATCAAAATTATGCGGACACTTTATAAAGTAAAATAACACAAAATCTAATGAGAAAATCTTATTTCATGAATTATCGCTTTCATCACCACTTCCTTGCAATATAGCCAGTTCTCGATAATCCATTTAGGCGATGACAACACTATAAAAACCAGACTACAAATTACAAAACCGCATTAACTTATCACAGTCCATTTTTTTCTAAATTCATATCGAATAGACAGTTGATATAAAAAGCAGAAATAGCAACGATAAAAATTGTGATGGATACTTTTTCGGTGTTCACGCTGTGTTGATAAAAGGCTGTTATCACTATTTGTGGTAGACGACGAAGACGAAAGATAAACCGTGATAGTAAATCGAAAAATTGCAATCTGCGTAAACACTACAACAAAAATTTTGTGTCAAATAAATAGAAATGTTGATTCTCGGCCATTTAGGTGCTGAAGCCACCGGCTGTGCAAATTTTTGTGCATTTTTCAGCTTTACCAGCTCTGCCATCCATTGAAATCTTCAAGCTGATTAGTTGTCAAATTCACGGAGCCGGCTGGCTAGCCAGCCAGTCACTAAATGGCTCTGATCACTAGTCTTGTTGTAGTTTCAAAAAATGTGAATTTGACAAGTTTATTAAGCAATTTTATTAAGCAATAATTCCTTTTCATGTGTTGATTTCGAATGAGATTGCGCAGCACCATATTCCAAAATAAGAAATTTCTCGTTCGCAATGAAGCATTGTTCAAGTTGTGTGCGCATATCTGTCGGCATCCACAGGTAAAAAATGATAAAAAACGCGTAAAATAATAAGATGCTGATGAAAATAAAACGCCAGAAAATTTTCATATGATTAATTTTTTTTCCAGTCTTTAGTATTTATTTACAATAACATAATGGCTCGATTAAGTGCACAAAAAACAAGGGTCATAGTATTTTAAATGCAACATTGCATTAATTACCGATTGTAGTAGTATTGAGATATCCTTTCACGAACGATCTTTTTAGATGCCTATTCATTGAACTATCTGTTTCTGGAGGCGAGTCTTTGCAAAAATCATGTTTCAACATGAGAAATTTGACACCGTGGCGTTGGTGCTGGTGGTGACTGCCATTTTGCCTGACTAACGGTGGTGATGGTGCTAGTACTGTTGGATTTGATTGTTGCAAAAGGGATCCGTTCAAAAGATGAATAGTCGGTTATCCACGGCTTCCCAGGTAAAATTATTTATTCCAGTTTACCAAGTATGCCAATGAGGAGGTGGTAATTGACTAGTGTGGCGAAAGAATAAAAGCGATAGCGAGGTGCTAAAAAAAGATCTGACATTTTCGAGGCAAACCAATAAATGAACACCAAAAAGATGCGATACTGAACCAAACTCAACCTTGATTATAAATTAGTATAAATTACCCTCTGGAGTTTTTGATTTTTTCCCATTTTTTGCTCTTTCTGAAATCACTAAACAGTGTAAGAAACATTAACGAGAAACTAAAACCAACATCCTTTTCTTTTTTAATTATCACATTTTTTATTAGATTGCCAATATCTTTATTTTTATTACATTAACATTGACAGAAATACGCATTTAAGATTAGGAAAAAATATCTAAGTGTTTTGATATCAATGTTCAACATTCCGATCCCGAACACTAGTTCGGGAGCCAATTTTTTTTATTTGCAAAACTTTATGACAATCAGTATAGTGTAATATAAATAGTATATGCAATTTCATGCTTTAATGTGTTGGAATTTTGAATTGTCATTTTTTAACATTTCAGGATTTTGAACCATCGGGATGTTAGTGGTCAGGATATTAAGCATTCATTCGGAATGTAGGCTTTCAGGATGTAGGCTTTCGGGATGTTATCTTTTAGGCATATGGGATGTTGGAATTGTATATTAGACAGCACCCCTTTTTATGTTGTTTTTTTCTGATGTCGACGTTAACGTCGACATCGTCTTCACTATTATTGTTCTCATGTTTTTGTTATTGCTGCTATCGTCGTCGTCATCATCATCTTTATTTTTATTGACATCATTTTTGATGTCGTGGTCACTTTTGTCATTATCACTTTCACCGTCGCTTTGGCCCTTTCGGGTATGATCTATTAAGCGATTCTCATTGAGCTCATTGAGAATACCCCGTTTGACAACCAGATCTGGCCCCTAATAGCGACCTGTTCGACAACAAAGTTTATCTTATTTATATTTTCATCATTAAAAAATTATAATAAATCTATAAGTGAAAGTAATACTTACTCTAAATTCATCCTCTTTTTTTTTTGTTTCGATCCGAGTTATCGATTATACAGTGGCCCGCATAAATAACGCACCACTCGCATTGTCAATCTTTAATCACATAATCCTCAATCACGTAAGATCCGACAAACACACAAATGATAAAATAAGCAATAGCTAACCTAACTATATATGTAAATAAAAAATTAACAGACATTGTTATTCCCAATCATCTGTAATAATCGTTAGTCCCCCTAAACACCGGTGCGTTTTTTTTGCTGTTTTTGTAACGAAAATTTATTCATTCAACATATTTTATTAAAAATGATATATAAAATAAAAAATTTATACAAAACCTTATTTTTACCACCTCGTATAACCCCCCTTCGCTTTGATCACATCATCAATCCTTTCCGGCATCGTATTAATTAGAT
>CAJVPL010001115.1:0-16558 GCA_910591945.1 Ambispora gerdemannii | reverse complement strand
ATTAAGATTTCGGATTTAGGATATTCGAAACTTTCTACCGATGAAACTCATTCAGAATCTGACTTTGGCATCATAAGCTATGTTGACCCAGCTTTTTTAAAAGATATGAATAATTTTCGACGTGACAAAAAATCAGATATTTTCAGCGTTGGAGTTCTGTTGTGGGTGATTTCTAGTGGTCGCCTTCCATTCAATAAGTGTGGGTATGTTCATCAAAATGTTCTTGAGAAAGAAATGACAATATTTGGAACTCCTCCTAAATATGTCAAACTCTATCAAGAATGTTGGGACAATACACCAGCAAATCGCCCAGCTATAAATAAAGTAATTCAAGAGCTAAAAGAAATAGTTTGGCCGCTACCAGAATCGCCTGTTTTCGTATCTACTTTAAGTTCCGATGTATCGTCAGAAAGTTCAGATTCATCATGTGAAGAATACTATTGTGAAGACTCTGAAAATTTAGCATCTTATCATGAAAAGCTTTCAATTCCAAACGCGTCTGAAATTATTGTTGATAATTTATTTGAGATGCTAAACAAACAACTCGATTACGAAAGAGATATGTCTAATATTAGCAGATCGCTACAATCATATTATCAACAGAACGCTTCAGACTCTTTCGATGTTTATGCATTTTACACCTTTCTATACATTTCTAAAAAGAAAATTCAATATTCGATACTCTTAGGATTTTTTTATTATACTGGTTGTATAATAAATAAAAATTTAAAGGTTGCAGCAAACTTTTTCGAAGAGTCAGCAATAAACAATCATGCTATGGCGCAATATCTCATTGGAATGTGTTATGAAGAAGGAAAAGGAGTACAAAGAGATCCTGTGAAAGCATTTCAATGGTATAACAAATCAGCGGAGGGGGGAGATTCCAGGGGAAAATATAGTCTTGGTTTCGCTTATTATAATGGTATTGGAACAGAAAAAGATGATAATAAAGCATTTGAATGGTACTTGAAATCCGCCAAATGTGGATGTGCTAAGGGGCAATTCTATCTTGGTTTGTGTTATCAAAGTGGAATTGGAACACAAAGAGATGAAAGAAATGCATTCGAGTGGTATCTGAAATCATCAGAAGGTGGAGATGCAGCTGGACAATGTAGTCTAGGTTTTTGTTATCGAGATGGAATCGGAACACAAAAAGATGAGAGAAAAGCATTCGAGTGGTATCTGAAATCAGCAGAAGGTGGATACGCAGATGGACAATGTAATCTAGGTTTTTGTTACGAAAATGGAATCGGAACACAAAAAGATGAGAGAAAAGCATTTGAGTGGTATCTGAAATCAGCAGAAGGTGGAGACGCAGATGGACAATGTAATCTAGGTTTTTGTTATCAATATGGAATCGGAACACATAAAGATGAGAGAAAAGCATTCGAGTGGTATCTGAAATCAGCAGAAGGTAGAAACGCAAGAGGACAATGTAATCTAGGTTTTTGTTATCAATATGGAATCGGAACACATAAAAATGAGAGAAAAACATTCGAGTGGTATCTGAAATCAGCAGAAGGTGGATACGCAAGAGGACAATATAATCTAGGTTTATGTTACGAAAATGGAATCGGAACACAAAAAGATGAGAGAAAAGCAATCGAGTGGTATCTGAAATCAGCAGAAGGTGGATACGCAAGAGGACAATATAATCTAGGTTTTTGTTATCAAAATGGAATCGGAACACAAAAAGATGAGAGAAAAGCATTTGAGTGGTATCTGAAATCAGCAGAAGGTGGAAACGCAGATGGAAAATATAAACTAAGTTTTTGTTATCAAAATGGAATCGGAACACATAAAGATGAGAGAAAAGCATTCGAGTGGTATCTGAAATTAGCAGAAGGTGAATACGCAAGAGGACAAGTGATCTAAGTTTTTGTTACGAAAATGGAATCGGAACACAAAAAAGATGAGAGAAAAACATTTTAATATCAACAGAGGATAGAAATTCTTTAGGTCAAGCCAATTTTGATTGATATTATTCGAAACATATAAAGATGAGAAAAGCTTCTAAAAATCAGCATAGGTTTTCAAAACAATCTTGGTTTGTGTTATCAGACGGAATCGATGCATAAAATGTATTTGCGTGATATTTGTCACCGGTTGGTCCGATTTTGTATTTTCCGAAATCTGTGATAACGGAAATGTTAATGAACAATGAAATCTTGGTATATGTTATGAAGAAGGAACTGATGTTTCTAATGATATTAATATGTTTCTAATGGTATTTATAAAAGATTTTTTGTTCTTTAAGTTAGAATCCATTTTTCATAATATCGTATTGAAATCATTTTGTATTTTATTTATTAGAATATTAAATTGAGACTATTGAAATTTTAACATTGTTTGAATATTACTGCAATCCATCTCGCGATTAGCTCGTTTTTCTTAATTCTCCTTTTTATTTTACTATTTACCTTGTTTTTTTGACTGACAGAAGTTCAGAGTAAATACTCTTCTATATTATATATTTTACTTCATTACCCGAGTTGGTAGTTAGATAAGAAATTATGTTAATTTATGGTCGATTCTAAATCTCGTTTTTAATTTTGTAAATCGAGAAAAATCGATTTATCTTCAATAACACATAATTATACACCGAACAAAACATGCGGTTAGGATATATGTACAATTTATCTAATTATAATTAGGAATATCATGTCGAGGATGGGTTGTCAAGTATATCACTTCTGGAGAATGTTGTGTCAGACATTAGTATAAACTTGAGAAATACAGTGAAACAGCAAAGCCAAACTACCAATCTCAACCCAAAATTACTTTAAAATTCCGTTATTCAAAAGGAGAAGTTCCAAATATTGTCTTTTATTTTCAATAGCATTTTCATAAACATATCCATATTTATGGAAGGAGACCACTAGAAAGAATTCCAATGTCGAAAATTATTCTGATCTTTTGGAAAAGCAATATAGCTTATAATGTCAAAGGCAAGACCATAAATGAGTTCATCGTTAGAAAGTTTGAATACCCTAAAGCTGAAAGCCGAAAATTTAACCTTTCCTTCTATAAGTTTGAATTGATGTATGGCGCAGGAACTCTTAAATCGACAATATGTTTCATGTTAAAATTTCTATCAACTTCTTAATTAAGAAGTAAATCCAAAATTTGACCGGTAATATTAGGGGAGTGACAGATATTAGCTAATATTCTGGGGGATGGGTGGGGGAGGCCAAATCTCAGGTATTAATATAATCACACGTGCATACGTTAAATAAAATCTCAGGAGGAGTCTCTAAACAAAATAGATATTAGCCAAGCAAATCCTTTTCTATAATATTACCGGTTAAATTTTGTACTTATCTCTTAGTTAAGAAGTTGACAGAATTTTTAACGTATTGTCAATTTAAGAGTTCCTGCGCCATATTTACCAATACCGATAAATGATTCCTTCTGCAAGTTGCCTAGCGAGACGTAGCTTATCATTGCCACGCAATTTCCCAAAATATGATTCGAAATACTCTTTAAGCGTTCCGTCATCAACATATTTCAAAAAAGCATATATTTTTCCGAACGGGAGCCGTATATACATTTATTTATAAACTTAATTTTTATGTACTTGCGTTAGAAAAAAGACAGAGTTACTTTTTCCTTTAGTATTCCAAGCAGCACAGTTATTTATAGATATAAATCAAGTGAATGTTTCGATTTCCACTATCAACTTTATGAATGGTTTAGCGAAAATAAAAAAATACATGAAAATCAGAAAAACATATCAAATGGAAAAATTTACCAATGTTGAATATTACAAGTGGGATCACGAAGATAATGCATTTAAAAGAGATGATGGATAACTGCTGTGCTGAAATCATTCCACAATTCATAGCGAATTATAATCGAGCAATTTCTAAAGTGCAAGCAAATTTTCTAATACCGTACAATTAATCTTTTTCAAATAGATTCGGACTGCTCTAAATTTCAGTGCTTACTTGGAATAAATTATTATGGAATCACGAAAACTCAGCTACAAATGAATATTTGTGATAGATTATGCAGGAGCTGGCTATTATGATGAAGACAAATGTGATATTACTTCCAACTACGAAGAATCGACTTGAATAATTTACTTAATTTCTATTCCCAGGAGCTGTATAGAATTAACAAAGAAAAACTTGTGCGTTGTGACTTTCACCCTGCAAATATATTATTGGAATATTGATTACCGATTTTGGACTTACCGATCCAGCAGATATTGAAGAATCCAATTAAATTTAAGAGTACTTCCTTCTAATGGTTCGGAGGTATTACTGGAAAACCACATACTGAAGCTGTGGATATTTATAGTTTGGGGATTGTTATGTACGAGAGTATAACAGGCAAACGAACCATTTAATGAACAAAATCATGATATGCACCTTGTACGCGACATCTATAATGGAATACGACCTACGACACCAAACACTTTTCTGAATGGTGCAAATTTATTACTGGAAAATGTTTGGATCCATACATTATGGAACCATCATCATTGTCATTTTTATTTTTGTCGTCATTTTCTTTATTCTCGTCTTTAAGAATTAATTTTGATTATGTATGAATATGGAGCAAAATATGACAGACCAAAGATGACTCTAGTATTACTTCGATCACTCTGAATATTTCGATGATTACCCCCCCCCCCCCCAAGGAAATAACGCTTTTGAGAATAATAATACGGTATATCCTTCTGGAATTACTCCACTATATGTTAATGATACAATAACTCCTATTTCAATGGAAATGAAAGAAATAACAGTTGCGTTCATTTCAATTATGGAAATTCAGCAACAGGAGCTGCCACAACCAAACACATTCAAATATCATCATTAAGTCGTCGCAAACGAATCGATGTTATCCTTTAGAATCTTGATGCAATGATAGATGGAGCTGCTTAGCCACGTGCAAAAAATATATTCTCTTTGGATATATGTTAACTCTCAGTTCAATCCAAACGAACTAACTTTGCAAGAGGCAGCAATCTGTCATTTAATTCCTGCAATACTTTTTTGCTTCAAGCATTTTCTAATCCATCGTTGCGAAGAAATGGGTCTAAATTTCGATATGGATGATCGTCTTTATAGCAATTCACAAGAAATTATAAAAAGAAAAACAATTGAGAATGTTGAGCGACGACGAGTTGAAGCAAGAATGGAAAGAATTGTTACGGATTTTGGACTCATAAGAGATATAATCTCAGCTAGTAAAATGTCTTGATTAGTAAGCGAGAAAGGAAACATTGGAGTGTAAAATTCAAAGAAACTTTGAAACTGTTAATTCTTGATACAAAAGATCAAGAATTCGGAGATAATATCAATACGAAAAAAGAATAAAAATAATTAATGGTACTGAGTGTGATGTTTTGGTAAAGAAAGCGACGTTGAACCCTCGATGTTGGAATTACCTAGCAATCAATGTAAATGAACTTTGTAAAAGATGTAATGTTTAATTGCATAGAAGGAGCAAATATATTTTTAAAAGCTCCAAAATAAAGTAGAAATTACAAGATATCAATGCAAGCTATAACTCCATATTCAAACGAGTCAAATGGTGTTAATTTCGCAAACTGTGTAGACAAGTCTTGTTGGAGGATTCATTTATTTAACATAAACTTCGAATTCGTAAACGCTCTAATCCTAATAAACTAAGAGATTGCTAGAGTAATAACGCATGTCCAATACATTTATCGATAGAATTATCAAAAATAAACTCCTCTTATTTAATTTATGACAATATAACCATTTTCGTATTTCAATTCTTCTCTCTATCTCCAGAACACTAATGTTAATATAAAAATAATCATTGTTGAAATGAGAGGATCCTTGTAACACTATACGTATTTTGTAATGGCGATAACGGCGATACTGAAGTTAATTTTTATGTGACGATGGCGCGGCGACACCGAAGTTGGTGGTGGTGATGATGACGAAGTTAATTTTGGTAGTGGTAATGATAACAAAGTTAATTTTGGTGGTGGTAAAACCAAAGATGACAACAACATCGAGATTGATGTTATTTGAATTTTTTGTGGTGATGACGTGATAATAACAGATATTAAGCAAAATCGCCAATGAAAATAAAAAGAAGAGCCTTTTACATTAAGCAAAAATAAGAGCCATGGCGAAAAAAGTGTCGATACGAACTGTTGCCAATCCGACCATGGCAGAACAATTATAATCTACTATGAATAGGAGATCACTTCAGACTATAAACTTCAGACTATAAACTGAGTGGTTTCCGTTTTGTATTCGCGATAAGTTATTCGCTCTTATAAGGAAATTTCTACGCTTTGGATGATATTATGTGTTAACCATCATTCCTTTGGTTGTTTCCTGACCAGTTGCAGTTGATGGCAACTTTGAATAAGAGTAACGTTCAGTCAACCCAAGAAGACTCAAATGTGAAGCGACGGTACGAAGACTTGCGCCCATGTAGCATATACAAATCCGACCAACCGATAGGACAATTGTTGTGGTGATTTTATATTGCTGTTACTTCGCGATACACTATTATACGAATTTTTTTGAAGCAAATCATACGCGTAAAATGTTACATGTACATGTAGTTGACGTTAAAAAAGATCAGCATATAATTGATTGATCCTTAACGTTAAACCGTTGGAATATAAATGCAAAATTCATTTATCATCTCCCGGTTGCTCGCCCATCTAACCGTTAGTTAACAGACTTACGCGCTCTATAAAAATAAATTGCTAGCAAACGCTACAACTACAAATATATACATGGTAAGCAGTTAACAGGTAACGGCAGTGAATGTTATTCTCTGTTAAGCAAAAAAGTCCGAACACGACTTACCCACCACACTGTTAACTGCAGCGATGGTAGTTAGTCTATCGAGAGTGAAGTATATGAATGATAAGGTACGAGTATGAAATATGCGTAAAGTTTTAAGTTGAGGAAAAACGCAATTATTTATATTGTTTTTATCTCATTATTACCCACGACGCTCTTATAATATTAATTTTACCCGCACTCATTAATACTAATAATTTTTTACTCTTAATAATGACATAACGATAATGATAAAGATTTTATCTGATCTTTCTGTTGTTACGAGAATAAATAATTTACTCATAAAAAAAATAATGACATATTGATATCGATATACTGTTATGTCTTCTTGAAAGTTTGTTTAACTAGTCAAAAGATGATAACACACTAGTTGTGAGCTAGACTGAATGGTTTACTTAAAGAGGGGATTTTCTAAATTTCTAAAGGTCTCCTGTGGTGATTTTTACAAAAATCAACACTGATAAAAGGTGGGGGTCTTTAAACAAAGGTATTTTCAGATAAATACTAACTAAACTATAAAATGATTTATTGATACGACCTACAAAACTTAAATCAAATATTCACAAATATTAAAATTGCTTAAAACAAAAGGGTTGGACTTATTGATGCGGCCAACAAAATAATCAAATTACAAAATCAAGGTATGACCTATTTATAGTAGAGGTCTTCTACTACTTGTACGCAAGCTTTGAAGTTGATCAAGTGAAAAGATTTGTTAACAAGTAAGTATATTTTACAAGTTGGCACTTTTGCTGAATCAAAGCATGAGCTTTAACTTGCACATGAAAATTAGACTACACGTGGCGCATCAATGATTTATTTTACGAAGAAAAAATGCCTCTGACTAATACAAAACAAATTTTTCAGTATGTGGAAGCCGAGCTTGACTCATATGCCAAAAGTATCGTATGGTGAGATAGAATTATAATTCATCCTGAGCTTCTCGATCTAAATTTAAAAAGTAGATATAACGATAAATCGAAATGTAGGTTTGGTTGCCTGTAGCAGATTCAGATAAATTAGTATCCAATATTGGTCGTATCAAGAATAAAACAGGTGTGATTTTAAAGGGTAATATTCAAAATAGAGTGGTTATGTACCAATAAATTTAAATATGGATAGAGTATATAAGAAAATCTTATACCCATATTTTAGTAGCACGAGCATTTAGAAAATAAACCTTACATTAACCACAAGAACGGCATCAGGCACGATAATCGAGCTTAATTTGGAGTGGGTAACTCCTAAAGAAAATGCTGAACGTAAAGTATTCCCAAATCCTGGTCATAACAAATCTAGAAAAAAACATTGGATGGAAATATTGTTTAGATTTTTGACTCGCAGGTGATACGCTTGAAATTAATAGGAGTAATTTTCAGAATATTGTAATAGAAAACGAGATACTGCCGGTGGATGTTGTTGGACATTTTATGAAGCTTACATAGAACCTGATCCTAATGAAGAGTGGAGAGAAATAGAGCTTAATACAAATTATCATCTTTAGGAAGAATTCAGTTACAAATGGTGCAATCACCCAAGGATCACTGAACTCGGGATATCTCATAGTTACTGGAAGAGGATATTATGTTCATCGTTTAGTAGTATTAGCTTTTTACCCAAAAGAAGAAGGTAAAGAATGGCAATCCCACTAACAATAAAGCTCTAACCTTTAATTGTGCTCTCAGAAAGAAATCATTAACATGTCGTGCGTCTTGGATTTGCAACAAAAAGCATATTCAACGTGCTGTTAGGCAAATTTCGCTGATAGATCTTCCTGAGAATTTACATTTTTAGCTGAAGCATAACGCATTACTGTGATTCAGAGTATGTTGAGGACTTCGAATATATGCAGGAGAATGTCATTGGGAATATGTGAATGTAATAAAATAATAAGTATTGTACTATTAATTCAAGTTTAAAACAGGTCAGCACTTTTGATTTTTTTAGAAGTAATTACAAGGTGATTAATAAAATTTTTACCATTACACGTCTTAATTTTTGTAATATATTCAGGTCAGGATAGGAAATAAGTTATACAAACACATTACTTGATATAGATTGTTCATTAACGTTAACTTGATTGATTATGTGGGGCAACAATACCTACTGATTTACACGTGCAAAAAAAGTAATGTGGTACATCTGGTTCCATTTTTTGACAAAATTTTCCAATTTGGTGATTTACTGCTTGAATTGAATTCAAAAGCAAATCAGATTATCAAGCTGTACAGATTCTAATTTTCACACCAATTTGTTCAAGGATAGTTGAAGTCCAATTTTAATATCATTTTAGTGTGATCATCCAAGAAATTGAGCTCTTTCTTAATTTTTTGTAATATGTTTTGATTGGTATATTGTTCTAATATAATATTACTGAAATTCATTCTGGTTTTTCAGTAGCTTTAGTTTGATAAGTTATTATTTATTATATCTATATAAAGTTAATTCTTTCTAAATAAACTCTTTCTAAATGCACACACTATATTTTTATTCTATAAATATATAGCTTGGTCAGTTTCAAGTTAATAATATTACTTTTTATAAATACACACTCTCTAAATGCACTTTTAGATTTTATTTTTATATATCTTTCAGTAATATATATTTAAAAAGAGCTAACTCTATATATATTCAAGTATAAAAAATATATTATTATAAGTTTGTTTACTAATTGATAAATTAACTTTCAAACTTGAACAAGAATTGGAAGAGTAAATTTTTTTTATAGAATTTATTATTTTGTTAAAGCAAGTTAAAGATTTCTTATTTATATAAAAATAATATTTTAATTAATTATAACTTGCAATAATCAATCAGAGAATTGTAATTTAATTGTAATTAATTATAATTAATTATAATAATCAATCAAGAAATTATAACTAATTATAATTAAAATTATTTGTATAATAAAATTTTTATTAGTAAATTTTTTTATTTTAGATCAAAATAAAATTAAAAACTTGTATTTTAATATAGATTTTTTATAAATATTTTTTAATTTAATTTTAGGAATATTTCTAATTATAAAGATAATTATATAAACTTTTTATAATTAATTTAATTTTTAATTATAAAAGTTTATATATTTATCTTTATAATTCAAAATATTTCTGAAATTAAATTTAAAAAATCTATAAAAAAGATATATTAAAATACAAATTTTAGTTTTATTTTGATATAAAAACAAAAAATATTTACTAATAAAAATAAAAAATTTCATTATAGAAAGATAATTTTGATTTTACTATATTTTTTTGAATTTCTAGTAATTTATTATATAAGTTTATATTTAGTTTACAAAAAAAATATTTTAATATTGTAATTTATAATATTTATTTTTATTAAACATAATAATAAAAGATGTTTAATAATTATAATATATAAATAACTTGTATTAATAATCTTTACTATTATTTTTTTCATAAAATAAATAGATAATCTTTAAAATTATATTACTAAATATTTATTATTTAATTATATTATTATTTTTTATATATAATTAACTAGTTATATAGTAATAATTAAAAATAATGCAATAATATTAAAATTTATTAATTATATATAATAAAATATAGATTTTTTTTATAAAGTTTTTAATTTTAATAATAAATATTTTTATTTTTACATTAAAATAAAGATAATATCATATATTTTAACATAAATTATCATTATTTTACTTGAATTTCAAATATAATATATCTTTTTACATACTCAATATATGTTTCAAGTCAAATAAGATAAATAACTAAAGATAGTAATGTATATTCATTAAATTAATAGTTAGCTAAAAAGTAACTTAAAAATTTTCTTATAATTTAATATATATTTAATAAAATAATTATAATGATAGTATATTGACAAGTAAAATATTATAAATTCAATTTATTAAATTATTTTAATGATATAACATTACAAATATATAAGAGATCAAACTATAAATATGATATTATAAATATGTAAAAGATCATTAATCTAATATTACAAATATATAAAAAGTTATAAATATAATATCACAAATATGTTAAAAATTATAACAAAATTTTAAAAACTTAAATAATAAAATAATAAAAGAAATATTTAAATATTCTAAATGTATTAATTTTAAAAGGGCATTATTATTAAAGGTGTTTATTTTTGAGTTATTAATATTTAAAACTTGATTGATTGACTTTTTCTAAGCTAAAATACATACTTCTTTTATATAAAATTATTAAATCAAAACTATCAATGATATTCATAAGAAAATTGCTTATTCACTCACTTGGTTACTTGCTTATTTGCTTGTATTATAATTTAATATAAATATAAATATAAATTATTTAATATAATCTAAATAAATGATATATATCATTTATAAATAATAATATAAATGTGATACAAATAATAATATAAATAATGATATAAATAATAATATAAATAATATGAAATGTAAATATAAAGATCTTAACTAATTAAAATATAAATATTTATTCTCAAAATTATTCAATAAGATTAAATAATAATTATAACTAATAATTAATATGAAATTCCATTATACAACAATATTTTTTTATAATTAAAACATAAAAAATAATTAAATTTATATATAATTAGAATAGCTTTATTAGATTAAATCTAATAAATCTGAAAAAATTATATATTAAAATATGTGATAGTATCTTTATTTTAATATAAAAATAAAATATATTTATTAATAAAATTAAAAACATTTATATAAAAAGAAAAAGTTGTATTTACTATATTTAATTAATAAATTTTAATATTATTATATTATTTCTGATTGTAATAATATTTATTAATATTAAAATATTTTGAAATATCTAAAAAATACTATTTTATTAATATAAAAATTAATAAATAAAATTATTTTTCTATTTGAATTTTGATAAGTTAATTTAGTTTTAGCAAACTTTTAATATTAATTTATTTTTTATTTATTAAATAAAGTAAATATTATTTAAAATTGGTTTCTTTTTTTAATAACTTATTAATTTTAAAGTATTTTTATAAATATTAATATTATATAATCAAATTTAATTACAAATATTTAGAAATTAATAAAAATTAATATAGTAAAAATTCTGATTAAAAATAAAAAATAAAAAAATAATATTTAGTAATTTATAATTTTAATTCAAACAAAAAATATATTATTTTATTTATTAAACCTAAATAAATTAAATAGAATATTTTTGATTAAACTAAACTTGTAAAATTAAATATTTAGTCAAAAATTTTATAACTAAATTATCTGATTATTTTTTTATATAAGAAATTATATAATTTAGAAAAATTTAATATTTTTAGCAAGATTATTATACTTAAATAAATAATAAATTTGAAAGTAAAAAAAATTAAAAATAGTAATTTTATTATTAATATATATAAATCAATAAACAATAATTTATATTTGTAATATACTTTATTTTTGTATAATTTAAAAAATTAAATATATTAAAATATTTAGTTCTATTTGTAATTAATAATAATTTATTTCAGTATATAAAATATTTTTTTAATATTACTATTTATAAATAAAATATTTTTTTACTTTTTGAATCTTTAAAAAATCTACTTATTGATATTATTTTATTTAACTATACTTATTTTATTTTTGCAGAAATACAGATATATTTAGTGAAATATATAGAAAATAATTTTATATTATATAAAATAGTTATTTCAATATCTTCAAAAATTAAAGAATATTGAATAATTATAAATAGATCTTCAATTATTTCAGTAATTTTCAAGCTATCTATAATTATATAAAAAATACTTTTTATTTATATCTATTTCTTATAGAAAGAATCGCCAATATTTTGCATAACTTCAACAAGGAACAACATTCATCAATGAAGCTTTCACTTCATTCTTAACAACAGAATCAAAACTGGATCGTTTTTTGAACTACAAATTCATGAAGAGGTTGATTCTTTTTTATGGTGACAAGTACACATTCTAGTAAGTTTCTGATTGTGTCTAGTATGGCTCAAGACTAACTTATAATACAAGCAACATGCATTGCACATTATAATTGCCAGAAATGTAATTACAAAAGCTCAAAATTGGTTATTACCGGAAATAGCAAGAACATGTTTATATATGAAAAGTTTGTTGGATAATGAAATAATAATTACTAATAAAAAAATGTTTTAATAATATTAAATAACAATAATAAACATTGATAATAATATATTAATAATAATCCATCAATTAAACAATTTACTAATAGATTTAAGTTTGTAACTTTTACATATTTTTTTAAATAAACTCGAGTATTAAAGACAATAAGAAGCCAGCTCGAACCATTCTGCAGAACTGAATCCGCTACGAACTGGTTATTTGGAACTAGTTCAATGGAACCAAAAAGGTTCCATTTTTTTTTTTTAGCTCCACAGAACCAGAACCGAACTGAAAGAGCCCTAATAACTAATAAACTCAATCATTATGGTGAAATCTCATGGAGTTCAATGATTAGAATCGCTATGCTTAACATATCATGAGCATGGATCGCTTTTTGGTAGAATATATTCCTGTATACTTTTTGTAATCATTATAGTATACATATCGATATCTGGCAAACTTTTTAACTAATGTTATTTGTATTATAGGTATATCTTCGCAAAAAAAAATGATCATCTCGAATTGGTATATTTATGAAGTACCAAAACGATAATTAATACAATCAAGATATACACATCTGCGATCTGTTTATTTATAGTATAAAACTCGTGTTAGGATTACATGTACATGTATTTAGTTAACATATGGTAAATGAAGTAACGTTACCGTTACTCACAATATGCATTCTCATCTTATCTTCGAGGTTTTTCATTCTATTCTCAAACTGAATACTTAAGATATCGACTTTTTTATCTACGGCATTACTTCTTTCATTGACAGCTTCAAATCTTCTACTTAAATTATCAATTTCCTAGTTGAAAGTTAAAACAAGATGTCAGTGATTTCACGTAAAACTCAATAATGATCATTTGTTTTTCACATACATTTGTAAGTGGTTTAAATTCAAGCAAAAAACTTGAAATCTTGTAAAAGGCCACTAAAAAGAATACAATTTTTGCGTTATCTAAATTTAAGCATAAAATATTTATTAATATGTAGTCCGACTCGCAAAGAAACAACGTAAACACTTTCCTTACCTTTAATGGATTTAATGATTTTATAAAGTGTGGAAACTTGAGCAACTATGGTAGACATTTCGATTTTGAGAAAATTTAAAAAGAAAATGTGATTAATGAATCATCGTCAATCACGTTCACAATACGTATAAAGTACATGAACATGTATTAGCATGGGACAAATTTATCGAGCACACCGACAACAAAGAAAATGAAATTTGTGAAAAGTACAGGAAACACATGCCTAAATCTAGTTTGCAGCACTAATAAAAAATGTCGGGGAGGCAGTTTTACATATAATGTTCATCTCAAATCTACCTTAACTCTAATACTAATCATTAAAATCGACCTTTAACATTATGTCACAGATCGACAAAAGATCAACTGGGAGTCGGCACTGGTAGTTGCACAAATTATGTAATATGATTATATGTGGCGATCCCTAGTGCTTAACGTTAAGCTGATTCGGTCGAGCTAATTTCTTCGATGCGGCATTTTCGCGTTTTTTCTAATTAATCAAAAACTGCCTTTATTAATTATGATGGCGAAACAGCACGATGGATACGACAACCAACTAATAATACCACTCTTACGGAAACATTGCAACCAAATAATGAACTCGCTCTTCCCAAAACACCACTATCTTTTTCTATTTTTACAATCCATACCCAAATTTATCTCCTAACAATTAAGCATCAAGTTCATCAAACGTTCCTGTTTCTAACAATCAAGCATCAAATTCATCAAATATTCCTATACAAAAAGCCAATCTATTCATAAATAAAGAGTTGGGTACGATTATATTTTAAAGAGAACTGAATTACAACAAAAGTTATTTGTCAGCTAACTATTAAAAAGCCGCAAAATAACGAAGATAATGCAAATACATAATAATAAAATATATTCTAAATAAGGAAATTCACATGATTGTCACTTGAGTGGCTAGCCGAAACAAAAAATGCCAACTCAATCATGCTGGTATTTTGTTGCCGGCTTGAAACACTAGGACAAATGCAATTCATAACAGTCCCGACCTTAATCCGATTGAAAGATGATCCACTCAAAAATTGATAGCTCGAAGTGAGTTTGGTTTTATGAGAAACCAATATAATTTATATTGAATCAAATGAGCTTTAAAGTATCTTTTTGCCATATACGTAATGTGTTTATTTGTCACCGCTGTTTTTTTTGTATTGCTGAAATAGGCACAAATATAATATTACTTCAGAATTCAATTCTTTATATTTGCCTCTCACTCTTTAGATAGTGCGCGCGCAACATACAGATATTGTAACAACCAATATTTTTTATATCGATTCTTGTTCCCCCAGAGAAACTCCGTCGCACGCAGTATCATTTTTTTTATCTATTATAAATGTGTGAGCCCATTCATTAATTCTATTTATTGCAATATTTTTGATAAATTTTTTCGTAAATCAGACACAAACTGCCAAAAACCTATTTTTTAGACACAAAGCTCTGCTGCGTCGATATTGTTTTGGCAATTGTCAAATTAATACTATTTCGAAAATTTTACTCATTTCTGTACACTTTATATAAATGGTCATTTATTGAAGCCATATTTTTTTCAAATATTATTAATTATCGTCAACAACGTATCTTATTTGCGTATTTACTTAAGTTATCTTATACCCCATATAATCACAAAATCAATATAGTCACATTTTTCAGTTCCTAACTTATTATGAAACACAAAATATTTGACCTCCATATGTTACAACCTCTCTTTATGATCACAGTTTTTCATATCTCAAGAGTGTAATTTGATAAAACTTCGGATACATTTTGACAGGGTTCCGATTTCAAGCGACGACAAATTAATTCAAGCTATATGTGCAGACAAAAGTATTTCTGTCATGAGAAATTTTTTGTATTTAATTAGTTTTACATTTACAATTCTTCATTATTACAATATTTTATTATTTATAACTAATTATCTTATATTTCAGTGTTGGTCTTTTTATTAGGCAGAGTCAAAAATTAATAAACCTCAATTCGAATTTCATCTTTAATATATAAAAATATTCCTGTGTGATTTATTTTTCGCGCTTAAAAAATTCATTATCAAAGCGCTTGATTCATATTAATTTATAGCATGCACGCTATCCTTGTCATCTTTTATTGATGACTTAAACTTGAAGCAATTTGGAAAAGTTGACGAGCTATATATAGTATTAAAAGAAGAATTCAATTATTTGCTGATTTCCTGCTATCTTCTAATATGTAAAATAGTGAAAGTTTGGCTATTAAAGTAAAGTCTTCAATTAATGCGAAAAAAATTATCGTTATGTATAAACTATATACATTTAAGAAGGTTGGAATATTAGGTGAAATATCGAAAATAATAGTTGCAATCAACAAATTAAAAAAGGCGTTGTTATGTCACAAAATGATTATTTTCTATGATGTCACTATATGCAACTGTTGTTATATCCATAGTAGACTAGTCGTGGCAGAAAAATTCCTCGATCACGTGATAAACGATCGTTTCCGACCCAATCGATGTGGTCCGACAATCTTTGTTATGCTGAATCACGTGAAATATATATAATCCCTGACCGAAATATTCAATTTTCCAATAGCTAACTA
>CAJVPL010001114.1:0-16574 GCA_910591945.1 Ambispora gerdemannii | reverse complement strand
GACAGGTCACTGGTGGCTAGTCGTACTGAATTCTTTCAATGTAGATTTTTGGTAGTTTATAGTATTTTATTTCTTATCCTTCGTATTATGTATACTAGATTAGACATTACTGTAAACAAGACTACACTTCCGCAATAAAAAAAAAAAAATAATAATAATAATAATAATAATAATAATATATTATTCATATAGTTATTAAATGAAATTATTAATGTTAATATATATGGTAAGTGATAAGTCATGTGTAATTTATCAACTGACATATCCTAGCCTTCAGAGATGCATTCTTTTCATTTGATTATAGAAGTAATTTTCAGTCAAAGATCATCAATAAATTATTTCCTTAAATATCTTGACAGTGCACAAGTAAAAAGATATGATGATATATTTATGCAAAGTGATACCTCAACAATGATCAATGTTCATGTGGACGGATAAAAATCTGTAATGTAATAATTGTAGTAAGTGGGAATAGTCATTGGCGAGCTAAAAATATAGTAATTTATTACCAGTCCCAGCGGCAAAAGCGCCAGTTAATCACTTAAAACACCGGTGAATGTAAAATAAAAAGAGTATCTTCCTCTTTCTTTATCCACCGTAACAACCCATTAGCTGATGCAATTACCGCAGACTTTGGTATCATAGGTCCAAAAGCTGCGTATAGTTCAAAGCTTGCGGTGGTCTTTAAAAAATAAAGTGTGCCATTTGACATTATTCACATAAATAAGTAATTCATAATTAAATATTAGTAGATAAATTTAGTAGAACATACCCATCCGAGAATCGTTTCACTTGGACTCACGTAATAGTGAACCTTGAGCGGTCGTATCCGCGAGTGCATACGGTCATGAGTGTATCGATATAGCTTGAATAGCCTTGGTTAAATAATTTATTTTATCATTTAACAAGTAAAAGGTAAAATTATAATATGAGAAATATGGTAAAAGTATAAGGCTATCTCAAAATTTTGAATTTCAACTTCTAATATCTTGTAAGCTAGGGGAAAATGAACTTACTTTCGTTTTTCACGTGGAGTATTGTATGGTCTGGCAAATTCAGATGAGGTGTATTGTACATGCTGTTTGGTCTTATAAATAAAATGGCGAAGACCAGGTACACCGACGTCCGCTAAATAAACAGCAACAATTCTTTATAAATCATAATCAAATCAGGCAAAACAAATTCGACTCAAGATTAACTACCAATTGAATATTCATTATTTAGAATGGCATTTTCCAAATCCTTAAGTGCAGTTGTCGACGAGAGTTGCTATATTTTATTTACGAAAAAGAAAAATCGTTCATTCAGTGATAATACAGTTTATATAACTCGTAATTATTATTTGTACTCGAATTAATTTTACCTTTATGATTTTCGATTTTGCTTTCGACAACTCAAAGAAATTATCGTGATCCGGCGAAATCAATAATAGACACACATTAGTGACAATATAACTAACATATGCATGCAGGAAACCTTTGTTATTGAATTTTGGAAGGCAAATAGGTATCCATGATTCGGCTGATTTAAATGTCGAAGATCCGTTTATCGTGTTGAAAATTAGGTGAAGATCTACATTTTATATTTGAATGGAAGTAAATAAATAGAAACTGATGTTGATATAAAATAATTTTGAAAAAAAAAAATAAAAACCACCTGCTGGGTGAAGACTATGTCTTCTAGGCCGTAGCAAAGTAATCAGTTTATTGTTTGTTATCAACATGGCATACAAAAGATCCTATTGTTATATTGTGTTAATAACAAATATTAAATTAAACTATAAATTAAAAACGTCCGGAGAATCGCATACCTTTGACTTTACAGGTTGCATTGTTGCGCCGACTTTATCCCGTAATTCTTTGCTCATTCGCACGCACTGAATTGAACCAAGCATAAAGCCCGGATCATCACTCATACCCGTCGCGAGATTATCTAAAAATATCTCAGTTCCTATATAAAAGCGGATTCACTATATCGTTAAACAAACAATAGTGATATGATTATGATATTTGAGATTCTTGTTATTACCTCCCAAAAGCCTCCGTAAATCGAAATTAATCCTTTGTTCAAAAATCTTTGTCAATTGCACAGAAGTCAAAACACTCAAAATTTGGTTATACATATAATTCAATTGATCTCTCAACTGATAAAAAATAAGGAGTGTGTGAGAAGCTATACAACAATAATTGAACAGAATATTGATTAGTAGTTACCAAATATGTTAATTAATTAACCTGAGATTCAGATTCATTTGTCCGTGAAACTGCGACCAAATATAATGGTTCTTTAAGTAGAAAAACAAATTTATGTTGTCCGGCATTAATACATCTGAAAATATTGATTATGTTAATATAGAATGACATTGTATATAGTAGTGAACGCGTGATACATTACGAGTACCTTAGAGAATCATCAGCATCCGCAAAAAAAGAGACGATTGCTTGAATTACACCCATGTAACTTGATATCCTTGACTCATCTCCATATCTTTTTTTGAGAACATAATTACCCAACAATTTAATCAATATATAATTTTTTTAATCAATTATATTCACAATAAAAATATAAATTAATACCGTGTATATATCGGTTTTCCCGCGCTACTCAGAATAAAGAAATGTTTCCTATGTCTAGCCCAAGTTGTTGATTGAGGATCTACGAAATAACAATATAATAATTTTAGAAATTTATAGATATTATTATCAATTATATAAAATAAGAATATCCAATGAAAATAAACACCTCGGACCTTCATGTAAGTACTTGCGCTGATAACCAGAGTGTTGAGTATCTAATGATAGCGCAGAACCATCAAGATTTCTTGAATGTCCATATGACACTTTTATACTTTTAACAGCATTCTTATTCCATTCAGATGATGAATCTGAATCTATCAAAATAATATATATATATATGTATATTGAAGAATCATTAAAAAAGCCCAAAAATCAGTTATTGAATATATTTATACCAAGACATTCTTCACATGCTTCGAGTGCTTCCCCTTCCGATAGCTCATTATCTTGTTGAACGGTGAATAATGGGCTTTTCTGGCTATGAAACACACTTTTTCCAGCACTAGTTCCAGAGTAAAGTCTTTGAGAAGATGGCTCACTGCTATTTGATACATTTGAGTTTGCCCTATTTATTAATCCAATTAATAAATCGTCGACACCCATTTCTTTTGTGGAGCTTCCAATTTCAATTGTATTAGATATAGCATTGACGCTCTTGATAGAAGAGCCGCCAGAAGAGCTACTATAGGCAGTAATTAAGGAATGTTCTATTGATAAATGAGTAGTTGCCTTTGACTTTCCCTGTGGCTTCAATGCTGGAGATGTTGGATCATCAGAGGTGATTATACTTGCGTTGGAATCAGAAAAAAAGTCTTCAACAACCGGGGGAATTGGCTCTAAAGACATTTTGCTGAACAAAGTTGAGAGATGTAACGAATGACGTAATAGAAAATTTTTGTGTCTATAAACAAAATTGCCATTTCAATTTTACTCATTTTACTCAATAATGGCTTTCGGAGGAACAGGTTTTAGCTTTGGTAATAATACTCAAAATCCCACTAATACTCAACAAACAAACACAGGTTTTAGCTTCGGTGCTCCTCAAACAACTGGCTCTACTGGGTTTGGTTTTGGAGCACAGCAACAGCAACAACAACAGCAACAGCAACAGTCAAATGTAGGAGGATTTGGAGCTAGTGGTGGTTTTGGCAGCACTAATCCATTTGGTGGTACCACTTCAAATGCCTTTGGAAATCCTGCAGGTGGAGCGAGTTCAAGCGGAACAGGGTTTGGTAGCTCTTTAGGTGGTGGTGGGACTTTAGGCTTTGGAGGTACGACGACGAATACGGGTTTCGGTCAACCCCAGAATGTCACAAGTGGCTCTGTGACCGTTCCAGGTGCGTTTGGAGGATCCTTTGGCACTAATACTACTACCACTAGTACAGGAGGAACTTTTGGGTCTGGTGTTGGAGGATTTGGTGCTTCTCCCACACCTGCTTTTGGTTCTGGTGCATTTGGTTCACCAGCTAAACCGAATTCCATTGGTTTTGGATTTGGCGCCGCACAAACACCACAACAGCAACAACAACCACCACCACCATCACTCACTTTAACAACAAACAATGCGTTTGGTGGTGGGTTTGGTGCGGGGCAGCAGCAGCAGCAACCGAATACTAATGCCCAGACAAGTAATTTTTCATTTAATCAACCGCAATCTTCTACATCTAAACCTGCTTTTGGTTTTGGTCAATCTGGTATCGTTAATAATACTTTTGGTAGTGGATTTGGTGGATCTTTGTCATCTTCTGCCAACACTACTAATCCTACTACAACTAATACTACTACAGGTGATTTAATGATTGATTGATTGATTGATTAATTTGTTTATTTATTTACGTATTATTATTTATTGTCTAATCGAGTTCATGATTAAAATTTAATACCAAATAATTTTGACGACACACACAGGATTACAGCCATCTAATACATTTCAACTTGGACCATCTGCTACGGGAGCATTTGGCGCCCAAAAATCCGCTTGGTCTTTTCCATCTACAACAACGGCGACTCCATCTCTAAATTTTACTTCATTTAATCAATCAGCAACGACCAATCCTTTCTCGTTTTCGACTAGTGGAACAGGAGGATTGAATCTCGGTTTAAACACACAACAACCACAACAGCAACAACAACCACAATTTATGACTCAACAGCAGCAGCAGCAACAATTACAGCAGCAAGCTGGTAAAAGGTTTTTTTAAGAAATTGAATCAATTGAGGATTTTTGTAGCCTAACAATAATTGCGAAGCAGTCGTCAATTTATGTACAAATACAACAATAACGTGGTGTACAATGAAATGACCCCTTACAAGCTACTATTGGACTTCTTTTTGATAACTGATATCCGAAAAATTATATTCTCGGGTCTATATCTATTTGTTTACTTTGTCATTTTTCAGGTCCAGTTGTGAAAACCCCTTATGAAAAGTTGATTGAACTTGGTGTTGCTTGGGCAATTAATCATCCTGATTATAAATTTCAGGTGTTTTTTTACTTATCTGATATCCTATGAAAGTTTTCTCTTTTTTGATATATTAATAATGTTTCTGTAATTTAATTGTTACAAGTTTTATTTTTATAATATGATTCACCCCAAAGATATGAAGTCTGTTGGACCACCAACAGATCGGTCGCCAGCATTATGGGAACAAGCACAAAAAAATAATTCTGATACGTCATGGTAAGCAATTTGGTGATTTATTTTCGTTTATATTTATTGATGATAAAAAAAATTATTTATATTGCATTGCTTTTTTTATTGATTAAATGGATGGATCGAGCAGTATGGTCCCATCTTTGTCACTCGGGTTTGATGGAATCAAAAAACGAATTGAATATGCACAGAAATATTCTGAAATGAGTAAACATAAACTTGAGGTAATCGAACTAAATAACAATCAATTATTCTCTCTCTCTCTTGAACCTTTGTAACATTAGAAATTGGAACCCCTTGTTAAACAAATTGCTGTTCCTTTTATTTTATCAGGAACTAGAAAGACAAATAAAAAATATGGAAGATAAACATCACATGGACAACTTAGTAAAAATTGACCGATGTAAACAGAAAACTCTGGAAATTACAGAACGAATGATATCGGTGGGTAACAGGAATCAAGCAAGCTCTCGCAATCAAAGTTTTTACTTAAGCATAGTTTTGCATTCAACAATTAATATCGTTATTTTCTTTTTTTGGATAGGTCATGAAACAATTGCACCTAAAGAAACTCAAAGGAAAACCACTTCGTCCTGAAGACGAAAGAAATCAAGCAGAGCTCGAACGAATTCATCAAAAGTTACAGAGATCACTACAGAAATTAGAACACTTGAATACTGAAGTTAGTCGGATGAAAGTCCAGATGGTGTCGCAGATGCCGACTACGCAAAAGTTCAGTGTGGGTGACGAACGTCAATTGAATTCAATAATTGAGGTAATTGAAATTATTAAACATTATTAAAAAATTTTAATTATTAATTAAAATATTCTAATCCGAATCTAAAACCTAAAAAGGTGTTGTCTGATGAACAACGCGGTATTGTTCAACTCATACGTACAGTTCAACGAGATTCAGATGACGTACAAGAGGTGAACAATGCATTATTAAAGAAATTAATCAAATAGTGTATTTGATCCATTCATTCGAATTATTTATTGGTAAGTGTGTGTGTATTGATATTATTATCCAAGTTTATCTTTATTTTGTATAAATTGAATTTTAATACTAAATCGCGATAGTTAAAGTGAATAAAGCACTATTCTTAATTAGATTATACTTTAAATTATTTATAATTTACAAATAAAGAAATTTTTAATCTGTGGGTTCTCTTAGAGAAAAAAAGAAAAAATTTTCCATCAATAAAATCATTAAATTAACTTGCAGAATTTTAATAATCATGCATGAAAATCGATTTCTACATCCTTGATGTCATCGAAAAGATCTAAAAGAGTAGCAGCAGACCAAGCCTGAGTTGGACAAGCGTCATGGCATTCGGCTCCATTAGCATTAGTTAATTCCGGAAGTCCGGCCCATACACTGGTTTCTATGATTTTACGATGCGGCAAAAGCATACGCATAATGTTGTGAATCGTTTCGTGAGGCTATTAATAATAAAACAAACAGAAACAGTAAATGAATTATTTATTTGATTAATCAATAATATAAAAGAATTCATATCTGATCTCGTTATTATAATAATTACATTATCTTTGCCAGCACCAACACGAGCATCAAAATATAAATATGCGCGCAGGAAATAACCAGTAACCCATAACCATTCCTAAAATAGAATAAAAAACTGTCATTTCTAAAAAAATATTTTCATTAAAATAAAGATAAAAAAATTACCGGGCCTTGATGATAATTCCATCCTTTGGCTACAGATTTGTCTGTCCCGTCATTACCGTTATCGTAGTTTCCACGATAAGCTGGATCCTCTGGATCAAGAGTAAGCATTCCCAAAGGACCTGCAATAATCTCACGTGCAACGTTTAAAGCTTTCAAGGCATGCTCTTCATTGAATAATTCTGGTGCCTATTTATTATTTCATGATAAAAAAAAGGTTACAAAATGCTGGAAATGTATTTAATGTGTATATAAACGATATTTACATACCACAACCATTGCTATAGGGAAATTTGGTCGAAGTTGGTAATCTGTAAAATTGTAGGATGATTTATGAGTATCCTTATAAATACCCCTTCGTTTCACCATATCTGATTTTAGATTGTATTTTGAATCCTCGCTGGGATCTATAATTAAGTACAATATAATATCGTTAACACGTTGATTCTTATAATGGTAAATAACTCGATCAATGAAAGATTTGATTTAACAAATTAATGTCGTACCAATCGGTATATAGAAATTCTTTTCGAATGATTCTTGAATGAGGTCATTCCATCGGGCAAAGGTTATTAATTTGGTTCCCTCAACAATTCCATTTTTCCCTTTATTACTTGTGCCCTTGTCTATATAAATTTAAAATTTAAATCGATCGTTCCAATATGATGAGAATTTTTATTTAAATCGTTCCTTATGATTCAATATGTACCTGGAATCTCAACACCTTTCCATGGATATACTCCTTTTTCATTCAACTCGGTTAGCCACCTCAAAGTGGATTTTAGCAAACCAATGATTTCAACATCTGCTCCGTCTCTTGGAGTCGCAGGTTCTCCAAGGTTACCAGCTTTTTCAGATTCACCCATTTTATCCATCCATGTACCACAATTCCATTTACTTCCGCCAAACAACAATCCAGTATCCCAGTCAACATCTATATCAACTTGAAAACCTTCACTTTTCATTGCATGATCAAGGTTATGACCGGCATTCCATTCGCGGAAGTGAATTCCACGAGCATGACGTTCCAGTATTTCCTGGATAATTTCTAGCAAAGTGCTATTGTATGAATAAGCTTTAGGATCATCTGCTTCAATAAATTCATCGTCTTTAGGAAATCTTCGTGCGATAGATTCTTTCAAGATATCATAGCCTTCGGGAGCGAATTTACAATATTCTTGTATGGCTTGAAGATACCACCAAGTGGCATCACGACAGTTATAACGTGGTCTACGACCAGCATCCAGAAGATTAGGAATCATTCCATGTTTTAGTACGCTCCCGAATCCAAGAATATGATCTCGTGCAGCCTGAAAATTTCCAGTAGTAATGAATAGACCACGTAAAGAAATAAAGACGTCACGACCCCAACATCTCATGTGATGATGGATGAAATGAGGTAATCCAGCAGCACATGACGGACCATTTTTAGTTGGATGCAAACCTGTTGATAGAACAATGCCATACATCTGGACAGAACATAGTGCGAGCGAATGTATGAAAGGACCACCGTCAAGAACAAAAGGAGATAATTGTTGGAATGTTCTGTGAATAGCAGCTTTATAAGCAGTTTTCATAGTCAATGCAAAATATTTAGGTACTAAGAAATTTGGGACTGCCTTGATAGCTGTAAATCGAGAGTGGTACCAATCCACCAGTTTTTTCAATTTAGGGGTGATAAATAGATGTCTTAAAGATGTAAATAATAAAGTTTACTTGAGTGTATTATTATTCACATGCAAAACAATGATTCCTAAAAGAAAACAATACCTTTCAAGCCTTCCTACTGTATAGTCAAGAGCCCAATGGCCTTCACGCAGATTGGCACAAAACGGATGTCCTAAATCGTTATGTTTCATGATTGGTCGAAGGACAGACATGAAGCCTTCTATACCACAGTATGGAATATCACCATAATTCGGGATATGATATACTCCATGACCGGAAGTCACGTCGTTTTCTTCCCCATTACAACGGTAAAGAACAATATTCAGGTCAACAAGATCTAGCTCTTCGAAAGCTTCTTCAGTTCCAGTTTCCACAAAATCGTCTAGACCGTCAGGCTTATTATCAACCCAAGTTTTTAATAACATTACACTACCAGAAGGGAATTCCTTGGGTAATATTACTTCGGTAAATTCACCATTAGCATCGGAACGTCGTCGTAGAATAGGCGCGTTTAGTGATTTTAAAGTGGCAGGTAACCCAGATAAAAATTTTTCATCGTTTTCCACGCTACGAGATTTCACTTCCAAATAAGTTGAGAACAGCAACTCAGCCGATGTACCTCGCAGATTGATGGGATTTACTGTCACAATTAAAATGCAGAGTGGCTGAGTTTTGCGTTATGCTATGATAAACAATTCACATGCTTAAACTTACAATCACCACGGTCCATCGTGAAACCTGCGAAAGCGCTATGCGCAACTAATAAATACCCATCGAGAGTATTAGGATGGAAACGATGTACAATAATGTACTAGCCAGAATGGGTTGACGTTAAAAAACATGACACATATTAGAGTGCATAAAATCGAGGGATTATTAATCATACATACGTCATTTTCATGGTGCACATGTGTTTCGATATATCCATCCAATGCCATTTCGGTATGCAAATGTTGCAAGACTTTTTTGACTAGTGTAAATAGGAAATTATTAGAAACTAGAAATCATCGAATGATCATTTATAAACTTACCTCGTGCTATGCCAATATCTAATGATTCTTCGTACAATGGATATAAACGAGTCTCATTTACGAGATCAACATAATGTGGGAATACTTCATCGTAACCTTTTGTGCTACCAACAGCACATGAACTCATCGCGACTAGTGCTCCAGTTGAAAGCGTATCCTCTGCAGTCCTTTTTTGATGTGGAGATTCGTTATCATGTGTACAATCCATAAATAGGGCATGTGGCTTCGATCCAGATAGTGGAATAATTAGACAAGCTTCTTTCTGTTCATCGGGTCCAATACATGTTGATGAATCAGTAAGGCATGCAGTGTCGATCGAACCTTTTATTGAATAAAGTTATATAAGAAATATATTATTTGAAAATTCATTTTCTATAGAATTCATACCGATTGGTTTGCCGCCATGTCTGTGCACGTATCTACTTAACTCTTTAGTATCCCATGGTTGCATTGCTTCACGAATCAAAGAGTTAATGCCGAGTTGGCTAACAAATTGAATGTCCATTTCTTCGGATCCAGTAAAAAGCTCGGCAACGACATACAAATTAGGTCTAATACGTCGAGCTTTATCAAGTAAATATTTGGCGAGATGAATTGGAGTCGAATGACAGTTATCTATTCTAAACCCGTGAAACAACGAAGCCGATAGTTCAGTATATTTAGTTATATGGTCCCAAAGCCAAGGAGATTCTTCCTTTTGATTGTAAATTAAAAAAAATAATTGCCAATTATAGTTGATAGAAAATATAAGAAATGAAGATGTAATAAAATATTATATATAATTACCCTGCTTTTTCCATAGCGTAATTTGACGCAATCGCCCCAGACTATTACTTCCCGTTTGAGATATGCATAAGACTCACTGTTCGCAAAATCCTGCAGAGGATTCGCATTCCAAATCCATCCGTTATTTGCAACAGCTAAAGAACCTTCCGGATGTTTACGTGTAGTTTCATTTAACGGTAGACGGGTAAAATAAGTTTCGATCAAAGGATGACTACGTATCACAAATTGATTAAAAATTCTTATTATTATATAAAAATAAATACAATGATAAACATGAAATTACTCTTTTGTAATTTCGCCCATTTTTGGCCCGTGTCCATCTAATCGCATGTACTTTACTCGATTAAATATATTTTCAATTATGACTAAAACATCGTCGTCATAAAATCTATAGAAACGAAGATTAATCTCGTTAAGCAATTGTTCAGCTTTCTTGAGATAGAATTCTGTTGGATCTACCATAGGCACTTGCACAGGTGGTTCTTGTGGCGCATCGGGTTCTACGGGTTCTTCAGATTTTTTGTCTTCCTCAGGATCTCCCGGTGATTCTTCTTTTATAACTTCAACTGTGACACTGCTGGATTTTTCTACTGCATCAAAAGCATCAATTCTTATTTTTCCAGTACTTGCCACACTCACTTCCGCTCCTTCTTGAGATGTTTCTTTAAGGGGTGTAGCTAATTTTTTTGTTTTCACTGCCTCATTCGATACTTTTACTACAGCATGTTCTTCAGTTACAATGTCTTCTTTAACTGAAACATTATCTTTTTTATCGTTCGAGGAAACAACTAGATTTTTAACTTCATCCTCAAGTTGTTTTTTAACTTTCTTCAGAGCTTGTCCGATCCGAGCTTTCTCAAGTTTAGCTCTTTCGAGTCTTTCCTTTTCCAACCTTGCACGTTCACGTTTTTCCTGCTCGATTCGTTCCTTTTCACTTCGTCCAATTCGTAACGTTTTCTCATGTTTCTTTGCAATTTTTGCCAGTCGAATATTTTCTCTTTCTTGCCATTCAGTTTGGAGCGATGTGTATATTCTATCCTGTTCCGCTTTGAAAGCAGTCTGGAATTCTGAACCTTCGCTCCATTTTTTCAGAAATCCGATTGCTTCCTTGACGCTGATTCTTTTTACAAATCTTGTGCCAAATTTATCTTGATCTGAAATTGCATATTTTAAGAATAAATCTGCCTGTTGTTGCAAAGAAAGATTTTCGATATCAACATTTTTGAACATTACGTGATCTCCTTCAATTTTTGTTACTAATGCTGTTCTTAAATCGTCTACCGAGTCCTTAACATTAATTATATAATATTCCCATAGGCGTATTTCAGTGAGTAGATGACTTTTAATGTAATCCATAATTCTATTAAGATCGTTTTCCGAGTGAAGAAATGTTGGAAGACCGTGTTTATCCAAATCTTCAGAAAATTGGAGCAAAGCAGTGTCAAGCTCATACGCAGGCTTTAGATGGGGCGAATTATGTAAATTATAACCTAGATACGAAAAAAAAACCCCATTAATAAATAACACATGATAATAGATATTTGAATTTTTTTTATCCATTTATTTAATAATAATAATAATACAAGCTCTCACCAGCCTCAGGATGCTCTTCTAACCATTTACTGTTACATGAAGTATGATTCCAGACTACATCAGTCAAGCTCAAGACCCCATAATCATCTTCAAATCTTTTCAGCGTATTACGCAAAATATCAATTTTCTCATCCGTGCTTTTTGTACGATCTGTGCCATCGAACAGATCGTCTGAGAAGGCCAATTGGTCATATATGGAATAAGGAGAATTTGAAA
This sequence comes from Ambispora gerdemannii, assembly GCA_910591945.1. NCBI lineage: Eukaryota > Fungi > Glomeromycota > Glomeromycetes > Archaeosporales > Ambisporaceae > Ambispora > Ambispora gerdemannii. Next base: position 4,363 of record CAJVPL010001114.1, on the reverse strand, counting down.
TTCCGCGTGCCTGTATGGGAACAAAATGAATCATATTATATCCAAGTTCACTTATAGCCTTGACGTGTTGACCCCAACTACTAAGTGAACCAAGCAATTTCGGCAATACTGTTTCGATGACAAGGCCATCAAGCGGAAGTGGAACTCTTTTCAACGAAGAAACACGTTTTGAAGAGAGGATTCTACGACGTGGGAGAATGTGTAGCAATGGATCAACATTAAAATGAAATATTTCTGTTCGCTCAATAGAGGTTAACACCTCGCCAGGTAAAGTCGACACTGCACGATGTTCTACATAGAAGTCAAACGCGCCAGACATCCGAATCATAATGTCAATGTTGAGTGATTTCGAAAAATCGGTAGGAAAGCTAATTACGGATTTACATACACAATAAAAAAAATTAATATTTTACTTTAAATCAACAGACATTTTAACTTACTTTTTTGGATAGAATTTATTTCTGTCGAATTCTCTTCTAAAAATCACAAAAAATTAGCCGAGTAAAACTGCAGATTTTGATTTCCAGTAAAAAAATAACAAAACTTAAAATAAGTTACCCAAAAATTGGATAATTTGTATATAAAACACCGCCATGAGAAGCTGGAGAACCTGATCTTATATTGAATCTAAGAACATATGGCTTTACAGGTGGAGGTAACCGTATATACTAGAGCAAAAAATATATAAAATCAACAGCCGCCACTTCATAAACCAAAATTTTAGTAAAAAACGCGTAAACCTCTTTACTTGTTTATCTTTGGGAAGAGACCCTTCAGCCTCCAACTCTAGGCGATACACAGTGAATTGCTTTTCTTTTCTACTAGTAGCCATTTTTGTTGGCAAATAATACAATACAATTGATAAAGTTCAAAAAACTTCTACAGCATTAATATTTTCCCGAATCAGTGAAAAATTACATCACAACAACCATATTCTTTTTTTAGCAAAAGATTGACTTACCTTTCATGGGAGATTAAAATATATGCATGGTGATATAAACACGCGCAATATACATAGAAACGCGCAATGACCATGTCTATCAATTAAAATGTTTGCCATAAAGGCGGGTACGAGGTTCAAGAATTTCAGGTTTGATGGATAAATTGCTAATAATTAAATTTTTTGGATTACGCGTTATTTATTATTGGAAGTTACAAAAGGAGTCTTGAGCGTATTTTCGCGACATTAAAGAACAGGAGTCGTACGATAAGTGAACTTGGCAATTCCAAGTCAGTGATAAAAGTAAATGACACGGATGATGAGGCAAAAATAACACATGAGGATGCAGAGGAGGCTGCGATTTCGATAGAAAAAATAGCAAGAAACAAACTCTCAAAAACTACGAAAACAACAAATTCTATCAAATCTATAAAAATTATTGATAACAGTCTTCCCGTGTTATCTTATAAAGATGACGAAAAATACAAGATAAAGTATATTAGCGATGATAGAGAGGCAAACGAATTGATAGGAATGAACAGGTGAATACTATTAAATAATGTTTGTCGGGATCTTTAACTGGATCAAATAAATTTTTATTATCTTCCAGATCGAAGTTATTTGGATTTGATATTGAATGGCGCGTATTTCCTAAGCCACCATCTCCTGTCTCATTATTACAACTTTGCGACGCGTCCACGATATTCTTATTTCATGTAGCGCGCATGCAACGTTTCCCTCGTTATCTTCAAGAATTAATGGAAAATCCAATGATATTAAAATTTGGACCAAATATATGTGCAGATGGAAAGAAACTTTTTCGAGATTATGATATACAATGTAAGAGTTTAGTGGAGTTGGGATCGTTGGGTATACAAGTAAAGAAGGATGGATTCATCACTCAACGAAAAGTACAATCATTGAGAACATTAGTAGAAGTATTGGTATGTATGTATCTTTTATCTATGTTTATTAACAAATATCTCGAAACCGCAAAATCATGTCTTTATTTAAAGTTAGAAAAACAAATAATCAAAGACCAAAAAATTCAGAAAAGCAATTGGGATTGTTGTTGGCTTTCTAAACCACAGATCGATTATGCGGCTAATGACGTTTATGTATATTTCAATTTTTTGATTGTATTTTTTTTATTATCGATTTTTCTTTAAAGTCATAATTCAATTAATTTTCATGGGAAAGGCTACATATCTTTTAGCAGAGAGAATTTTCGCGTTACAAAGTGAACAAATCGCGTTAGATCCGTCGATCAGTTACGCAATTGATCTATGTGATATTGATCAAGAAACGACAAAAGTCCGAAGATTTGCGATGAAGATTATTATTTAAAAGAAAAATATGCTTTTAAAAGCGATGGTTATCTTCGTCATGTTTCATTTGGTATGCGTGTGATTGTCAATTAATATGCATTGATGATAGAACACTGGTTTTTTTAATACAGTATTGATTTTTGCTCGCTAATTTCATAAAAGCCAATTTATCATCCCATCATTATCTTCAACATAAATGACATCATATTAACATCGTCATCACAACATCAAGATCTAATTCATCTTAAACATCTTAGATTCAATCGTTTCAGCAATTACGCATAATCATACATGATGTTGATTGAAAAATAGGGTCACATGTCAAAAAAAAGAAATGTAATTAATTAATTTTTGTTTGGTCTGCTTATTCACTTTGATTAATTAATAGAAGTATATTAATTGTATATAAATATAAGTATATATTTTTCCTATTTCTAGAGCAGAGCAATTTATAAGGTAATTTTATATACACTTATGTGAAAAACTTGTATTTAAAAAATTTACAGATGTAATTATTAATGAATTGGATTTAGTTTTTTGTACTAATTTTAGTACATTTTATAAAATTTATAAAATATTCAAAAAATAAAGAAATTTATATGTTTTTGATATTTAAATATCAATAAACATTTCTTTATATAATTTTTATTAACATTAATAATATGCTTAATAAGAAATTATAATTATAAAATAAGAGATTTTTTAGTATTATAGATATACAAAAGATCTTAAGCAAGTTGATCTTCACTATTTTCAGAATACTAAGTAAAGTTTCTTTTAAATAAAATAAAAATGTTACTTTGATTTTCATTTGTCAATTTCTAGTAATACTGTTATAGTTGTAATAACAATTTTGTAAATTCAAAGAAAATTCTGAATTCAAAAAATAATTGAAAATATTAAAAATCTCTAAAAATAGTAAACTCTAAGAAATAACAAAAATAATTTATTAAATATTTATTTTATCACTATTTTTCATTACTTTTATTACTTTTCATTACTTTTCATCATTTTTATCAGTTTTCATCATTGATTATTATTATTATTATTATTATTCATCACTTTTCATTATAATTTATTACTTTTCATCATTTTTCATTATTTTTTATCAATTTGATTATTATTATTCATTATTTTTCATTACTTTTTATCATTTTTCATTATTTTTCATTATTTTTCTTTAGTTTAATTATTTTTTTATCATTTTTCATTACTTTTTATCATTTATTATTTTTTATTATTTATTTCATTATTTGTTATTTTTTATTCTTTTTATCATTTTATTATCAATTAGATAATTATTATTATTTGAAATTATATTTTCAAGAAATATATAAATAAAGATACCATCTGAATCTTAACTTGACATATTATAATTGAAAATAAAATCTTTCTTAACAAAAATCTTCTTTCAAACACTAATGACTTTATATCATATTGTGCTAAGCAAATTATTATTATTAAATTATTAGACTTTAGATTGTATTATACCAAACAAATTATTATTATTAAATTATTGAGCTTTATATTATATTATGCTAAACAAATTATTATATTAAAATTATTGAATTAAATTATAAGTATTTTATTTTTTGTTATCTGAATTTTTGATTATTAATAAATATTCCTCATTTATGAGAAAAATAAAGTGAAAGAGTTTTTGTTATTATTGTTACTAATTATATTATCTTAGCTCTAAAAAGCTATATGCAAGTATAGAAAATTACTTTTTTAAATCTTCTTTATTATTCTCTCTTCTCTTTGATCTTTATTCTTCTATAATTCTCTTATATTATTATTTTTTTAAGTAAACACAATTTCTGTAAAAATTGATATAGATCTTAGATACTTCTTTTTTTCTTAATATTTTTATCAGTCTATTACTCTCTTCCAATTCAGATTCAAGTTTGTAAGCTAATTTAACTATTATTAAACAAACTTATAATAAAATTATTTCTTATTTATAAAAAAATAATAAAAAAATTTTATGTAAATATTATTATTGTCATTATTTTTATTTTATTGATGCTAAAGTGTAGCCGCGTTCTAAATCTAAGACTAGTTTAACTTACAAAGTAAGATTTACAAATTATAA
>CAJVPL010001113.1:0-16580 GCA_910591945.1 Ambispora gerdemannii | reverse complement strand
TGATTTATACTTTTTGATTTTTATATTTTTGATTTTTATATCTTTACGATATTAGTTTTATTTGAATTGTTATTTTTAATTTATACTTTTTAGTATTAGTATTTTACACTTTAGTTTAGTTTTCTTTGATTAATAGTGACTTCACTTATTAATCGTTATAAATCTTTTGATTTATTTTATTCTTTCTTTATATTTTTACCTCTTTTTCAAATTACTTTTGTAATTTAGACATTTGAAAACACAATATTCATAGATATTGGCACAGGTCTTAGAAATCTTTGCTAATATTTATAATTCATTCTCTTTATTTAAGTTTAATCGTCCCTCTCCCAACATCATATGCTTATAGTAATTCTCAGTGAAACCCACTATTCAGAATCACTGTAACAGTAGTAATGATGTAATAAATTAATATTATGATTTTCATGTAAAACTCACATGATTATTTATTATATTCAAATATATATATAATAATAAATAGAAAAATTGAGTTCAGATGCGGTATATAAAAATTTATTAATTAGTTTAATATAACCAGCTTAATTAATTATAAATAATCAGTTCTATTAATCTGGTTTTTTATAGTCCAATTTCAGTATAAAAAGATTTGGTATAGTCAGAGTCAACTGTATATAGATAAAGTTTCTCTATTTAAAAAAAACTTTGGGCATTATTGATATATAGACAGATCATCAATAACTATTTAATAAGTTTCTGTTGATTTTTAATCTTGTTTAAGTAGTTTCTCATATAGAATCAATTGTAATATTATTTTAGTTATTGTCTGAATCAATAATAATGTATTACTTTACTAATTATAATATAACTAGTTATAAGAAACAGGTTATCTAGTAATTGGATCTTGAAAAATTCTCATAGTACATGATTTCCAATATTTTAATTATTATTAATATTCAAAAAGTTTGCTTTATCTTTAGCATTAATTGTTCTAAAAAATAAAATTAATTATATTTTTTTAATATTCAAAAAATATCTAATACTGATTTCTTATTCTGCAAGTGCCAACACTTTAGAACCATATTAAATTTTGAAATTTCTAAAAACATAATTCAGTATTAGGACTCCGAATTTACCGAACCGTTATATTACCGAGATTTTCTGTAACGGTTCGGTAATTACCGACAGTAATTCGGTAAACTTCGGTAATTGTGGTATTAACGCATTATCACATGTATAAAATATAATTCGTGAGCTTTGAACGTAAAATTGACCATAATGTCAAATTTTAACACACTAGCTGTTAATCAAAAATATTGATTAGTTCTATTCTATGTATAGATAAAGTTTCATAAATTATTACACATTGCTTCATAAGATATTATGTGAAACGTAAATAAATTGTTACAGCGCATTTTAGCGATTTATTTACGTTTCGTGTAATATCTTATTAAGCAATGTGCAAAAATTTATGAAACTTTATCTATACGTAGAATAGAACCAAACCAATATTTTTAATTAATAGCTGTTAGTGTGTTAAAACTTGACATTATGGTCGATTTTACGTACAAATCTCACGAATTATATTTTGACAAATTTAGTAATCTTTCAAAACTTGTAAAATATTCATTTATGCACAGAATTTTACTGTATAATTTAAAATTTTAAAAAGTTTAATTAGCACTGTTATGTCTCCTCGAAAGTTTGTTCAACTGGCGAAGAGATCACAACACGTTAATTATAAGTTAGTCTGAATGATCTACTAAAAGAGGGGTTCTGTTAAAGTTCTAAAGGTCGCTTGTGATGATTTTTACGAAAATCAACACTGATAAAAGGTGGAGTCTTTAAAAAAAGTATTTTCAGATAAATACTAACTAAACTTTAAAATAACAATTAGGATTTATTGATACGACCTACAAAACTTAAACCAAATATTCACAAATATCAAAAGCACTTAAATCAAAAAGGTTGGACTTATTGATGCGACCAACAAAATAATAAAATTACAAAATCAAGGTATGGCTTATTTATAGTAGAGGTCTTCTACTACTTGTACACAAGCTTTGAAGATGATCAAGAAAAAAGATTTGTTAAGTATATTTTACAAGTTGGCGCTTTATTAATCAGAGCATGAGCTTTTTCTACTTAAAAAAGCTCCTTTTATAACAATTCTTCAACTATACTAATTACGTATTTCACTCTATAAATTTACAAAAATAGAAATAAAAATAAAAATATCAGCTAGAAATTATTCACAAGAAAGTATTCACTAGCAATTATCAACTTGAAATTATCAGCTGGAAGTTATCAACTCGAAGTTATCAGCTCGATAATACAAACAATTACCAAAAAATGTAAAATTAGTCCAACAAAGGATTTCTTAAAAAGGAACATAATTACATGTATTAAGTGCTAAATAATAATAAAATTATGAAGAAATTATGGAATTAAAGAATTTCGTGTTGCTACGGCAACAGTATCTACCAGAAGCTAGATGGTCTCCAGAAAATCAAATTCTATGGTCAAATAATCACCATTTCTAAAACTATATGTAGTAAAAAGAAGAAAAAACAAGAAAAATATTAGTAAGCATTTGTGTGCGTATAAATAATCGATAAGATCAATGCAGCAAGCACTGAAGGGTCCGATAATTCAATTTGCATTTACTTTTTTTTGACTGTTTGACGAGTTTTTGGGGCAGATCTGAACCAATGGACTTTGGTCCGTGTCCCATTGCCATTGGACTAATGGAATATTCTCAATCCAGTGTTCCAGTTCATTGGCTTATTAATTCCGGATGAAGATGTATCAGTAACGACATGTTTATGGTTGGTATTGCCATCACTTGATTCCATTCTTCTTCTTGTCTCAGTAAGCATATATAGTATAGGAGATAGTAATATCTTTTTAACTAGATTTTCAAGTCTGTTGTTAGTGCATCTCTGGGTACCTAGCTCTTTCCTATAAAAAAAAACAATAAGGATATGATATTTTAGCCAAATTGATAGATTTGATTTACACTTTTGCCTCTACTTCTATTATAGAAGTAGTAATGAAGATGGATTAGTTGCTATACACTACTACGTTTGTTGTCATTGTTATTGGTTTTGTTGTTGCTGCTACCATAATTTTGATGACGGCTGATATCACTACCTTGATTTGACGGTGATTGATGTCATCACCTTGATTTTGATGAAAGTTGGTGCTACTACTTTGATTTTGATGATATTGATGTCGATAACTTTGATTTTGATGATTGTTAATATTGACACACTCATTTCTTGTCCCATCGGGTCTTGTATAATCTGGATAGTATCGGAATAGTCTCTATATTGTATTATTCATCTTGAATACTTGAACTAATATATTTCAAAAAATGATTAAAAAAAGATGGATTAAATACACGGTCAAATATTAATGCGAGGAAGCAAAAGTTTTTATTTCAAATATTAGTGAAAAAACTTGCTTTATTTGGATAGGTGAGTTGACAGTGTCTGCGAAGCTACTTGATATATTGCTCAGATTATGCAATTTCCTTTGGGATAAGGTCAACTGATTTTAACAATATAGAGAAACCTCAATACAGATGGTATAATATCTTTTATATCGATGTTATAAATTGACTTTTTGAAAAAGAGAATTTTTTTCAATATACTGATAGTATGGTGACCTTTTTAATTGTCGTTTCAAAAATGAAATAATATTCGGGGTTTATATGGTTGATGGCTATTACATTGATCAATTACTTGTTTATGCGAGTCTCAAAACTATCTTTATTTTGATAAAAGATGCTTTGACAAAAATAAATTTATTTCGAAAGATGAGCTCCATTGTTAAAAGTCATAACTTATTCGATGAAAATAAGTATATAATGCATAAATTCGGGCATGCACGCTTCTTGCTAAATTATATCTGATCGATTGATCAAATTTAAAGACAACTAGGATTTACTACGTAATGGATATCTACGGTTGATCCGTGATATACGTATTTAAATTATTTCCTGGATCCTAACGCCCGTGATTTTCTTACTGATATTTTCGTCACTCTTTCCCACTAAAACTAGCGCACGCGCTTATACTTAAAATTTAAATGTTTTTGTGCTAATAATTCCCTGTTCAATACATTATTAATATGGTGATTCTAAATAATTTCTCCTTGTCCAATATAATTTTAAATGTGTTGTTTAAAAATCATCGCATGAAATATTTATCGATATTTTACAGATGATCATTTCTATTTATTTTAAACTGCGTATAGTTCCAACTGCGAAAATATCAGTGAGCAGGAGATTTGGGAAATAAATATTTACACTCGAGTTTGAATAAGATTAAACTTCTACTCTGGTGGGGTCAATGACTCACATTTAACTAAGGAGAATTTCGTATAGGTCATGAGTTCTAACAATATACATGTACATGTAGATACAATTTGCCGTCTGTCCGCCTAAGAATTCTGTTGCGCACGTATTACACAATCTAGAATAGGAATAGATTTTCTAGGAAATTGATTCTTATAATTGATTTAAATTGTGAAATCAAAGGGTTTCGATTTATTATTAATAAAAATAATAAATCGGAGTGGTCCGTTCCAATAAGGACAATTTGCAAAAAAATCCCGGTTTCTTGAGCGAAATTTATGATAGACCGTTTTACACTCAATCCAGTTTAAAAGAATGACAGAACAAATTCAACTCATACAATTTTATTTTGTTGAGAAAACAGGTTAGATTCTAAACCTAGTTAGTTTAATCACGTATCTAGTCCGCTGAACGAAGAATAGTCCAAAATTAGAAAACTTGAATATCTTTATATAAAAATATAAAGTATATAGTGTTAGTATTTATCATCGGATCTCAGATGAATTTAAATAAAAAGCCACGTAGACTTTCAAAAGTTTTTTATTTACATTACTTTAATGAATGATACCTGATGATTTATGGGTAAAATTTGAATCAGTTATTATATGAAACCCAAAAAGTTCATTTATATAATATTTTCTGAGGTTACAAAAGTTAGGATCCCGTTTTTTAAAAACAATATAATAGTCTATTAATAACGCTTTCTGAAATAATGCACGCTACGTAAGTCGTTAATTTATATAATATAAACAAAAACGACGATGCTTTTTTTACTTTATTCTTGATTTTTGACAAAGTAAATTGGACGCTCTAATAAAGAGAATTTATATTACGGTACGAAATATCAATAGAAACTTCCGATGATCAACCAGTTAAAAATTTATACGTATGCGTCAAATGCATTGTTATTTCTATATTGATCTTTTTCATTAATTTCTATCGCTACTTCAAACTATACTTGGTTTGCTAATTAGTGGTACATAGTAATTTCATAGATTGAATCTTAGATAAGAATACCCGTTTGTAATTTTAGCTTAAAAGTTAAAGAGAAAAGTAGAAACTTAGAAATATGGATTATTTAAAAGAGGGAAAGTTGTCCAACTGTATTTGGCGCAATTTGAAAAAGAGGTAACTTCGTCGAACTGTCTTTAGTTTAATAAAAAATTGATTGCCATTTTAGGGATTTGTCGAGCTTCAGTTCTTCCTTTATTATTCCAAAAGTTTTTGATGCTTAACGGTGACCGGCCGTCCAGATGCTTAGAGATTTTTGACCAGTTTCCTCCAAATGTTTCGTGCAAGTAGTAGATTCTGATCTTTTCTTCGTTGGTAAACGGGGTTCTTATTACTAAAAATAATAGGGATAATGTTAGAAGATAATAAGCCCAGAAATAATTACAACTACGGGTTCTTACCATAATCGCTAAGATGGTTCAACCATCTTGATAATGCAACCAAAAAAGAATTAGATGCGTATTTGTAAAACCTTGCATGCATCTTTAGAAAACTTAACATATACATACCTTTCACGACATTGCTTAGCGGATCGAGTTTTGTGAGATTTCGCAATCAAGGACCACTTGGGTCCATTTTCTCTATATAATTCTCGCAAAGACTCATCTTCCTAATACCGTTGCAGGCAATTGACAAAAAAATTCAGAAATTCCGAGTGAAGCAAAAAAGATATGCTCAAAGACGTCTTTAAACATAAACCTTGAATGTCCAACGATTTCTTGTTACCCGAGTATTTCCTAAAGGTTCAGAAAAAATAGTCATTTGTTCTACAAATGTTTTTAGTGAGGATCGAAAATAATTCAACAAGCTTTCAAAGATATCTTTATATATTGTTTTTGCAGTTGAACAAAAAAATTGATGCAGTCAAAATTAGTGCTTCCGTGTGCTGAAAAGCATCTTGCATAATTAAAAGGTGTCTAAATGAGTTGAGAATATTGTTATTGTAACGTCACTTTTATTATCACTACAGGAACTTAACTTCTCCTATTGGTTGTAATTGACTAATAAACAAATTCATAAAATTTACAACTCAGTAGTTGGTTCCAAGTTTCACTTATTTGAATTCCATCACGGGAAAGCAAGCGATGCTCCGTTTTTTCCAACAAATTAAATGCGAAACTTTTTAACAATAAATTAGAACAAATAAGATTATACGAACCATTATGTTCACGCTTTGAAGGAGAATTGGTATGATAGAACTAAGCTAACTTTGACAAATACTTTAATGATCTGTTTTATGAATAGAGATTCGTTAAATTATTACCGATAGAGTAAGCTCAATTATTGCTATTTCATTCAAAATAATTTGAAATACGTATTGAGTTACGTATTACGTAATGCGATAAAAACAGCTAACGTTAATAATCATCACGGGGCTTGCACTACGCGCAAACAAAAGCGAAATAGATATATCGATATTCATATTATGGAGATCTCCCACTCAAGCATTTGTGTCTTCTCTGCGGATTTTTTTTGCAAATGATTTTGATATTATTCTCAAATTTTTTACATCTTCTTTTCAAGTTCGCAAGTATCAAAAGATGAATTCGTAAATGAATATTATTAAATGAATTTAAAGCATATAATATATCGATAATATAACACAAACCCTAACGTAACGTTAAACATTTACCATTTAAATAATCTAAAACTAAATTTACATTTCATAGACGCAATAACAATAGTGAGTATAAATAAATGTTTTCTCAGAAATATAGTGTAAAAGTCCGATATAATGAAGAGTTTTCGGAAAAGCTCTATAAAGCCATACGTATCCAATAAACCTGTTCTTGCGTAAAACCGGATCTTACCATGTACATTAACGTGAAAGAGCGGAAAAATAATACGCCGTACTCCTATACTGTACAGTTCGCCATTTTCTGTAGCTGCTTTTTTAGTTATAATTTGTATAAACACCGCATTTTAGAGCAGTCTGAATCTATTTTAAAACTTAATTGCGTTAGAAAAAAGCAACATGCTTATACTCAAAAATTGTTCAGTTTTACCGTCTATAAACTCTAATGTAATTTACTTTGAATTACGTAATGATTTCAACACAACTTCGCGTTCTTGATATCGGTTAAATTTATTTTCTTCATGATCCACATGGACTAGTGATATAATGGTCTGTCCAACCAGAATGCTTTTTTATAATATAAATTGTTCCACATTTGTAAATCAAAAGATGCATTAATTACCGCGCATTCTTTTATTAAAAAATCGAAATCTTTGTCTTCAGCTCGCTCGTGATATTCATTAGATCCAAAGCAGTAGTGACTTTTTTGACAAGTATATTACTACAAGAGATGATGTATTATAAGAAGAACCTGTTATAATCATAAAAGACGTTTTTCATGTATTACGTAAAATCGCGATAACGATAACTCCTTTTAACACAAACATGCAAATGGAAGTCAAAATAATAATGACCACAATAAATACCTTTACTTTTTTGTTAATACACCAAATGGGTTAACAAAAAAATCTGCCTGTAAAGGAACCACAAGAGTTCCACATATATAGATATTATTATCTCGTTTATTTGACCATTTCAAAGTTTTAAATAAAATACTGCACATAATCACTAAAGCCATTTTATCATTTCAATAAATTATTTAATTTTTGTACATTCACAGAAAGAGCTATCGCTATTTATTACGTATATATGCACTTGTGATATTTTAGCATGACGAATGACATTCAAGCCACTGTGTTGACATGAATGGAAAGTGCATCATGTGATGATTTTCCAAGAGCTTGATGTCCGACTCAGAGACATCCAGAAATGAATGTTTGTGTAGTTGTTCTTTAAAATTGCTCTTTTCTTAAAAAAAACTATCCGCCATTACTTTCTGTGGAGAATGTAAACAAGGTGGTTTCTATTGTTTATCAACTTGTTTATGTTTACACATATATCGATGTGTATTTATCGTTATATCTATCATTCATTTATTAAATTTGCTTCTTTTTATTAAAGCTACTTCTTTTATATGTATTTAGAGTAATATAACAAAAAGCACAATAAGACTTTCTAGAACCTACATAAGGGATACCAAAAGCCACACAATGGGAATTTAAATGGTTAATTTCATAATAAATGAAACAAAAAATTCTCTTTATATAAATTGTAGCTGTCTGGCTAGAGAATTTTTTGTTTCATTTATAGATTATGAGATCTAACCATTTAAATATCCCATTTGGTTGTATGGCTTCTGGTGTCCCTTACTGTAGCAATTGGTAATATAGTTTATTCAATTACATAATTCATTTATCATTGTTTTCGAAATTGTTGTTAACTACTATGGTTTGTTAGCGTTAATCTGATAAACATAATAATGTATTTTAATATGTATCATTGTTTTTCGCAAATAAAGTGTATCAATCCGTTAAGGCTTAGCCTAATGACATGAGCAATATATAATTCACATGTAATTTTTTTCTATTCTATATAGGTCTTGTACTAAATCCGGTTTAAATACGGAAATGATCGAGTGGTTAAGGTGAAGTTTGATGTGGATGACTTAGTCCAATAGTTCAGACAAGTTAAAAGATGTAGACGCGGGGGAATTTACGTGGAACTGGCTACAAAATTATCTGTCACTCAGCCAATAAAGGGATTTATGTTTATCACTTAAAGTACCAAAGCCTCAATTACACGCATTCCGCCGCTTTATACAAGGGCTAATAATAATTTAATTATTCTTTTTAATAATGTTCATAATAATAATAATAATAATAGCAAGCGAATGTGACCAATTATTTTGCCGCTTTTTGTTTCCAATAACACTACTCATTTTGTTATCGTTATAAAAAGAGCTCGTATACAGAATTAAGTTTAGAGATCGATTAAAGTGTGCGTGACTAATAACGAATTTGAGCAAAAGCACCAGGATATTTAATTGATTTATCAGACCTTTATCTCTTCGATGTATAGTAATACACATTAAGAAAAATAAATCACAACAGGAATTTAAAAGAAAAAGATAGAATACAACAGAAATTTAAAATGATATAACAGAGATTGTGTAGAATTATAATCCTTTGATTATCTATCAAAATATATAAAATTATGGCGATCGATATGGTCATAACATCTAAAGTTACCAAACATTTGCATTTTATAAAATGGATAAACTTCTTTACTAAGAAGTAAATACAAAATTTAATTCGCGAATATGTTCAGAAAGGGCTTATTATATCATAGTCACGGATTAAATTTGGTTATTTACTTCTTAGTAAAGAAGTTTAAAATGCAAACATTTGATGACTTTAGATGTTATGCATCATACAAATAAATTTGTTTATCACATCGTGAGTGCATCATTTTCATCATTAGATCGTACTCTGTTGATCTTATTGGTTAAATTTTTCTCGATCAATTTATTTTTAGCCGCTCATCTTGGTATAATAAGTAAAACCACAATTTTTATCAAGGTGAATTCAAGTACTTCAAAATTTGATATATATCAAATTCGTAGTATGACAACCATACTGACACTTGCATTTCAGGCGAAGCATCCCCTGTTGGTCGGGTGCTCTGAGCAACTCACCTTCATGCTATCAAGAGCCTGAAGGAGATAGCGTTGGGATCTTCGTGAGCAATGAAAAAATTCGATGTGCATGTGCGCTCCGCACATAATAAATTTTTTCGCGCACAAAAAAATACTGATGTGCGCAAAACGCACACAAATTTCAAAAATAATGTGCGGTAAGTGCACATGAGGCTCAAGTATCAATGATCAAATCGATGGGTACAGTTCCAACCTTTGCTTCACACCAAGCAGAAGTGGTCCTAATCTTTTGTCCAACCGTTCCGGTGGTTTTTCTCATTTTTTTTGGTATAGCACTAATAATATTTAAATGTTGTGCATTATATAATATATTATTTCTACAATAAAACCATCACTTAGATTTTTACTAGCGCTCCGAAATGGTTAAAGAAACTGGGTAACCTAACCCTAAAATCCTGAACCTGAAAACTCATTACACGATCCAGTTCAGATAGTATTGTAAATACAAGTATTAAATCAATTGCTTAGCATTAGATATAGATTCTGACAATATAAATTCTGGTAAATTTTAATTAATTAATAATAAACTTGGGTTTTGCTTAGGTCAAATTAGGGTCAACTCCAAACCTAACCTGATTGACCCTTTTGGAACAATAATTTTACAATTTATGATACGGCATAGATCTAACAGTCAGTTATGTAAATATGTAATTAAAAAATATAATCATAAGTTCATATTTTATAGATAATAACACACATATTATATCCCGAAACATGTGTGGCGAACGCACATTAAATTTTAAATTAGGTGCGCAAAATCGCACCTAATTTCAAACCTGAATTTTTCCACTGTTTGCGAGACTTTTGTGTTTTTTACAGTAGGGATCGACAGTTAAATTTGTCAAATACTGTACGTACATGTACACCGATGGTGAATAACATGCTTCATTATTGTTACAGTATCAATAGTTATTTATTATTAATACGAATGTACGAACAACAAGAAAGTATAATTTTTCAAAAAAATACTGTACTGTATATCAAAGACTATGAAATAAATTTACACATCTATTAAAAAAGGAATGTTCAATAGGAATTACAATTCAAGTCTTATAATGTACAATGTCTTCTTGGATATTTTTAATCTGCAACATTGAAGCCGACAATAGTTTCTACGTTTTAGAGTAGTATGGACTTGTGTAATTATCTAATTTACATGAAATATTCTTGATCTTTCTGCAAATATTCTATCGCTATCATACATATAACCATCTAATTAAAATTCAAAACTCACCAGTGATACTCGGGAAATAATATTTTTAATATTAAGTAAGAGCAAAAAATTAATAGAAGAAAAAGAATACTTTATCAGTAATAAACAAATAAAAAATGATTACATGTGGCTTTCAAAAAAGGGCTCAAAAAAGACTTATCATAATATTTTAAGCTGTAAGCAGACCAAAGTGATCGATCAAGTTATTACTTTTTATTTTTTAGATGCACTGCTCCGGGTAAAGGTGCGTTACCACGCACGAAAGTGGGTGGATGCATTACCACGGTGGTGATATTTTTTATGATATTTAGATTCACTGCTTTAAGTAAAGGTGCATCACTACGAAGGTGGATACACTACCACAAAGGTGGATACGCTATCACGTGAGGTGATTACTTATTTTTTTTAGATAATTTTAGATGTACTACCCGAAGTCTTACAAGCGAGTAAAGTTAAGAAAGAATAACGGACAAAATCAACAGAAAAACAACCACATCAGTTTTACTTTAAAAAGAAGAGAAAGTCAGAAAAGAACTATGAAGAAAGGAACAATTCGCACAACATCTCTCAGCACTGGAGTGTGAACCTTATAAGAAAAATACACTGTAAATTTCAATATATGCCTGTAAAAAAAATACGGAAAAGTCTGAAATGTCTGAAATGTCTGTAAAAGACACATAAATAGTTACTTTTTTACGTGTTTTACATATGTAATTGAATATGTAAAATGTATAAAATGTTAGGACAAACACTTTTATATACGCAATTTAACGTGATTATATGTCTATAAAACATACGTTCAAAGTAAACGTTTATGTATCTTTTACAAATATACCAAATTACGTGTCAAATAGGGGAATAGTACTTAAAGATGGCGTGGCAACTGTTGCAATGTGGTGACAAATAAAGCATCACCTAGTTGCAGCTTATAAAATTTTGGAGTTGCAACGTGTTGCAACGGGTGACAAATAAGCGTCACATACTTGCTGCGCCATCTCTAATAGAACTAGTAAAAAGGAATAGTACTAGCAAGTAAGAAATATCACAGAGGTGACTACCCAAGTGAGAAATGAATAGTGGGATAAGATCAGTAGCAAAACTATCACTAATATTATTTGAAAAGTAAAAAGTTAGAGAAAAAATAACTCGCGAATAGAAAGTGTGGGAAGAAAATACATATAATTCGTAATGTCAACATAGTCAACCAATCAGCATCAAAAATTCATTATTTTGTACATGCATCAGTATTTACTCACGTTAACATGCATTTGTATGTGTCATAGCAATAGAATTTTTAGTCATCCATTTATGGATAAATTGATTTGTTTTTTTTGTTATTGTTACATATGCTTATTTCTTAAAGTTCGTGACAATTCATACAGTGAAACACACCCGTTAATGCAGCAAATGCATAGTGATAGCATTAATAAAAAAATCGATTTACCAATTCAAACGGAAGTAGGGCTCGACTTCCACACATATAAATCATTCTTATTATCAAAGTTTAAAACAACGCATAATCACTAACCACATTATAAAATGAACTCAAAGACGAACTCTAAAATTTCGAATATTCATCATTGTAATAAATGTTTCACCAATGTTGAATATATTGTAAACAGAGGTTGTAAACAGAGGTTTACAGTATAAAGCTTTCTGGTGAAACAGACATTTTATCAAGATCCCATGCAAAAATAAATAATAACGCGAAGTGATGCTGAAATCATTACTTTATAAACGAAGTAAATCTGAAAATTTCTGAGTATAAGCATTTTGCTTTTTTTGTTTCTAACACAAAAAATTTTTCAAATGCAAGGTAATAATATCCCGGCCATGTGAGCGAGATGGGATTCGGAAACTTTAATTTTTTTTAAATTGACAATATCGTTATATTGAAAATTTATTAGAAGTGTTTTTAAATTTTCACCATTATAGTTATATCGAGTTATTATTATCATTAATCAAGTTTCAACTATAATAGTTATTTACAAAAATAAACGAAAAATTCAGAATAAGTTCAGACTTCATATGTCTTTCCACTTCAGACATTTCTTTGAAGCAGTAGTTTCCCTGATTGTAAGAAGGTTGGCAAATGCAACTGGGTTTGGCATGTGTTTTGCATCAGGATTGTGAAATTTTTATTACAGTTAGTAGTCAAATAGAGGAATTAGACTGCTAATTGGTAACTTGGGTGAAAGAAGCGGATTAGACGAATACTACTTTTATAATGATTAGATTTTAAGATCTTGTGTCGATATCGATACTGGTGACTTATTCCATTGGATTTATTTTCTCAACAATGCCCTTTCTGATTTTAACAAGGATTTTCAAATCGTAATCATCTTGATTGCTTCAACAAATAATTGTTCACTTTTTCTGAATTGAAAGTGGAAACTCTACATTACAATTACAATAAAAAAGAATATATTAGTATGAACTGAATATAACTATAAATATTTATAATACTAGATAAAATAACATCACTTATCTATTAAATAATAATAATTGAATTCAGTCACAAAACAATAGATATTTAATAATAAAAATACTATATTAATAATGCAAATTAAAGAACTAATTAATACAATAAAAAAACCTAAATTTAATAAACTGAAACTTTTTTCTGACTACTTATAAAATTTTAGCTAATAAAAAAATACGAAGACTAAATGATATAATTCAATATGTAAGAATATACTACTTGAAGCACTTTCAAAAAAAGTAAGCTAGATATTGTTAGAAATAATAAAATTAAAAAAATAGCAAATAGAGAAAATTGAATCAATAAAATTAATAATAGAAGAAGAAATAATTAATAAAAAGAAGAATTAAAAAGAAAGAAAGAAAAAATTATCCTACTAGTACTAGTATTCAAAATAATATCTACAAATTACAAAATCAACAAGACTAACTTTTAAAAAGAATAATTAATAGCAAACAATTAAAATAATACTTTGAAAAAAAAATATTTCTAAATAATAAATCAAATAATGATAACTATAAATATTAAATATTTTTGATCAATCAGATTTAAATAGATTACAAAGTTATAGGATCATTAAAATTTAATATTATCTTAAGATAATGAAAATTCTTTATATAAATAAGTACAAAAAAATTTATTTAAAAAAAAGAGAGAAAAAAATCAAAAATAAATTATAATAATAATTATTGCAATAGTCATAATTATTATTATGACTAATTTATTTATATATCTTATTAATAAAGTGATTAAATATATTCAACAAGTTTTTAGAACTATAAATGAGCAAAACTTATTAAAAATATTGATATTAATACTAAATAATTTCTAATTTATAAATTTAATAAGAAAACCTATACTTATAAGATAAATCATAATGAATCACAACATAATATTCAAATACAAACTAGAATTAGTAATATAATTATTAAAATTTAATACAATAAACTTTATGAGCATTTTGAATTAGGAAATTATTATTTTAATAAAACAGTAAAATAAAAAGTACAAGTTATTTAAATAGTTAGAAATATTATCAAACAATGAGATCATAATATTAAATAGTTACAAATATATTATCAATTCAGATAACTTTATAAATAAGTATTACAAATCTATAAATAAAGAATATTAATTCTAAAACAAGATATAGAAAGAAAAAGTAATATCAGAATCTTGAATCACTATCTTAAAACTGTTAAATATACTTGGCAATTATTTATCAAAAGAGATATAAACTGATTATAATAAAATATAAAAATAATACTATTTGAAATTGAAAGATTGAAGAATAATAAATTTTTTAAAGTATTAAACAGTATCTAAACTTCACAAGAGCTTAGTCTTTCAAAAAAGAAAATAATATTGTTATAACAATACAAAATTCTCTAATTTTATAATTCTTTATAATTTATATTATTATTTATTCTGATCTCTATTTTATATAATTATTATATTATGATAATTATTTATTATTACTATTTTAATCTTTGTAATTATTTAGTACTTAATATATTATATTTCTTTTTTATATTTATATATTTGGATAATTCTTTACATTATTGAGCTAATAATTTAGAGTTAATAATTATAAGTAAATATTTTTTTGTGAATAATTGAACTAATATTTTTATTTTTATTATTATAAATTTATAATATGAAAAATATAATTAATATAATCAAAAGATTATTATAAAAGAAGTTTCTTTTAAGTAAAAAAACTGAATGTTCTAATTCAATAAAAGTGTCAACTTGTAAAATATATTTACTTATTAACAAATCTTTTTTCTTGATCAACTTTAAAACTTGTATACAAGTAGTAAAAGATCTTTATTATAAATAAGTCATATTCCAATTTTGAAATTATAATATCTTATTGATCATTAATAAGTCTTATTCTTTTGTATTAAAATACTTTTTGATATTTGTGAATATTAATTTGTTTTATAGATTATATTAATAAATTCTATTTGTTAATTAAAGTAATTAAAGTTTAAATTAGTATTTACTCAAAAATACTTTTATTTAAAAAGACTCTTATTTTTTATTAGTATTGATTTTTGTTAAAATTATTACAGAAGATCTTTAGAATCTTTAGAGAATTTCTCTTTAAATAAATTATTCAATTTAGCTTATAAATATTATATTATTATCTTTGAAAATATAACAATATTTTACTAAAAATAAAAAATTATATTAATATAATAATTGCAATTAGAAAATCAAAATCAGAAAAATAAAACACTAAAATAAAAGCTTATTTTATTTAATAAATTCTATTAATGAGCAAATTAAAGATATAAAAGATTTTAACTCTAAATCTTTATAAAAGATTCAAAGTTTATATAAAAATTAATTAATAGATAATATAAATTAATTTTAATAGATTAATAAGAAAATATTTTTATTGTAATTTTCATAATAAAATATAATATTAATACTTATAAAGATATATAGTTATTAGAATTATATATATTCTTGTATTTTCTTGTATCATGTTCATTATTTTTCATGTTATATTTATTATTTTTTTGTATAACATGTTAGAAATAATACAAATTTACATTTAATACTTCTTAATATTTCACCAAATAGATTAGATATAAAATATAGATTATATTATGAATTTAAATACACTTTATTTTTAATTACTTTTCTTTTTATTTGTTTTTTTCTTTTTTATTTATTATTTTAAATTTATATTAATTATCTTTTATTATTATTTATATTTTATATATATCTCATTAAGTACAGTATAACTTGGAGATGTGTTACCTTTAAGAATAATAATCATTTTCTATTTTATTATTAATTTATTTGTAATTCATTAAACTTTAATTATGTATTTAAATATCTCTGTAAGAATACTTTCTTATGTGAAAAGTAATAAGATAAATTTATTAATTGTTGTAAATAAATTATATTAATTGAGATAGTTTTCAGTTTTAATTTTAATAAAGCTTATTTCTTTATTTATTAAATAGT
>CAJVPL010001112.1:0-16604 GCA_910591945.1 Ambispora gerdemannii | reverse complement strand
AATGTATTTAAGTGATAATAAAATAATACTAAAACTAAATATTATTTATAAATTAAAGTTAAAAATATATTATAAAAAACAAAGATAATATAATAATAAACAAAGATAAAACAAAAATAAACAAAGAAAAGATAAAAAAATAATAAAAAATCAAAAAAAATCTAAAAAATACAGAAAAAATATATGTTAAATTATAACTTATAATTTTTATTTTAATATAAAAATAAAAATATTTTTAATAAAATTAAAAACTTTTATATAAGACAAAAATTTTAATTTTTACTAAGTTTTATTAATAAAATTATATGTGTAATTCCATAAGTTATCAAAAAATTTTATTTTTTGAAAAAAATTCTATAAAATTATAAAAAATATTTATTTATATAAAATTTTTAATATATAATTATATATATTTAAAAAACTATTAAAAAATATTTAAAAGTATAGTTAATATATTAAATTAGTAAATAATTATTATCAAAATATATTAAAATATACTACTAGTAATATAAATAAATTCAATTTATTAATAAATAATAATTAATAATAAAAGAAAAAAATTATATAATTATTTACAAAAAAATTTAATTAGATTAAAATATTAATATAATATTTTTTATTTTATATTAAAATAATAATATTATAATAATTTTGTAATTTTTATTTTTTATTAATTATTAATTAATTATAGTGATAATCAAAAATAATATACTAATATTAAAATTTATTTATATAAAAATTTTCAATTTTACTAATAAATTTTTTATTTTTATATTAAATAAAAATAATATTACATATTTTAACATATATTTTTTTCAGATTTTTTAGATTTAATTTAATCAAGTTATTATAATTATATATAAAATTAATTATTTTTTATAATTAAAACATATAAAAAAATAATTAATTTTATATGTAATTAGAATAACTTGATCAAATTAAATCTAAAAAATCTAAAAAAATATATGTTAAAATATATAATATTATTTTTATTTTAATATAAAAATAAAAAATATTTATTAGTAAAATTAAAAACTTTTATATAAAGAGAAAAATTCATTTTTTTTTGTATTTTATTAATAAATTTGTTTCAGTATACCATTCTTTTTTATTGCTACTGTATATACAAGTTTTAATTTCTATTTATATATTTTTTAAAAATATAAATTTCAAATATAATAATTATTTAAGATAAAATAATTATTTAATTAAATAAAAGAGTAAAAAAATAAAATAAAAATAAAATAAAAATAAAATAAAAAATAATAAGCTAAAAATAAAATAAATAACTATATAAAAAATAAAAAAATAAAATAAAAGTATAATAAAAAATAAAAAGTGAAAAATTATTTTTGAATATTTTATATTTTTTGATTATTTTTGGAATTAATAATTTTCATATTACTATTGTAATAATATTTTAAAGTATTTTTAAATCTACAAACTTAAAATATAATTTTTTATTAATCTTTAATTATTAATAAAATTATAATAATATATTTTTTTGTATAAATTATTAAATTATTTGAAAAATTATATACTAATATATTTTAATTATAACTTTTAGTAAATAATTAAAAAAAAACTTAAAAATTTAATATAACATATTCTAAAATATATTAAATTTATATTTAAAATACTAATACAAAGTTTTTTTACTATTATTTTGTGAAAAAGTATTCAATGACTTTATTTTATTATTTATTATTATAATTTTTTATAATTTATTTGAATTTATATAATTGATCAAAATTTATTTTAATTACTAAAAATTATTTATTAATTATTATTGATATAATTGAGTATATTTAATTATATTTATCTAGTTAAAAATTTAATATAAAAGTATAAATATAACTGGTTTTGTAACTATAAAAAAATAAGTTATTGTAATTAATAACTTAAATAAAATATTATAATATTATACTTTAATTATATACTTGCAAAATTAATATTAAATATTTAAATTATTATATATTTATTAATAAATACTTTATAAAATATTATTAAAGTTACTAGTTAGTTTTATAATATTTTTCGATTAGTTATTTTAAATATATATATATTCAAATTAATACTATTTATTATTATTCATTAAGTAATAATTTATATTATAACTAAGTTTAGCTATTTTGATATGATATTATTTATATTAATTTAATATTAAATTTCTTAAAAATTACTTATAATTTTATTATAATAATATATTACAAAACTTTAAATTTAATAGTAATAGAAATTAAAATATTTTTTAAATTTATAATTCTAATTCTACTTTCTAAATAAAATAAAAATATAAAAATATATAATTAAATCTCTCTATAATTATATTTATTTATTATTATATTTTTTATAGTATAATTCTAAAAAAAATGATTTAGTTTGAATTTGATTAATTTAAGCTTAAATTTAACTTGAATTTAATCAAAAATTTAATTTAAAAATTTGAATTCAATTAAAATTTGATTAAAAGTTTAATTTAAATTCAAATAAATATTTGATAAAAATTTAAATAAAATTATAAATTATAACAAGAATTACAAATTAATATAAGATAATTAATATTTAAATAGATATTTAAAAAATTATATAAGATAGATATTGTCACCAATTCAATATCGACCATAATTTCAAAAGAACATGTGAACAAAAGAAGCGGCATGATAAAATTAGTCATAATGATATTTAGACTACATAATTGGTTCGATAATATTCTACTCCCTTCTATTTTCTTCTTTTTCTTTCTCGTATTATCTATTTTCTATATTTATCTTATTGTTATCTTTATTTGGACATATTTATCACACCATTTTCTTGGCAAATTTCATCATTATCTATTTTAGTTTAGTCTTTATTTTCTATTTTTGCTATTGGTATTTAGATATAGAACAAGATTATTAATTATGATATAGTTAAATTTCGTGTAATTTAGGAAAGAACCAATAATTTCATAGTGTTAACAAAGATCTACTGTGCCACATGCTGCGCTGCAACTGTGCCATGCTGTACCATACTATGCATTACTGTGCCATACTGCGTCACTATAACATGAAAATATGTATAAATACAAGTGCTGATAATTAATAAAAATCAAGTTCTCAAGTTCTCTCAGTTTGATTTAAGTTCTCTTAGTTTAATTTAAGTTCTCTAGTTCTAGTTTTAAGTTCTTAAGTTTTGGTTTTGAGTTTTATTTGGTTTAATGTCGAGTTTGACATGTTAAATTGATTTATTTTTGGAATTTTAAGTAATTTTTGGTTAAGTTTACCTTTAGTTTAGTCTTGTTATTAGTTTAGTCTTATTTTCATCATTTTTTATCTTGTCAAGAAACATTATTTTATCATCATAAACATCAGTTAGTCATAATATTCAAAGTAAATTGCCATGAACACAGTCACTATTGTCATTTTGAAATACTTTCATATGTAAAAGCTCAAAACAGTAACAATATCATAACAATATATATCTTTTTAAGATGATCAAATCTGATTGGTTCAAACTTTAAAATAAAAGACTATTCTTTATTACATCATCAGTTAGTTTCGATCCCATCGATTTAACCTTGACCGACGAATTCTTCTGCGCATTACGTTTGAGTTGTCATCAGGAAGTTGTTGTTAAACTTCACTATTAAGAATTTTCCTGGGCATTTATGATCTTCGAGGAACCACTCCTACAGTCAAACTCGATAGATCTGTAAATATCGTTATATCGAGAAGTTATTATAAAAATTGTTACATCGAAGATTTTAATTAGTCATCGTTATAACACTATAATTGATTTTTTCAGCATATTCGAAGTTTGCATTTCATATGATATTAGCAATATTATCCAAACTGTCAGTATCTGCCCAAGTAATTTAATCTGTGTGCAAATAAATAACGCATATTCAAAATTTAATTAACGTATTTGAAAACCCGGTAAAAGCTCGGACTCAATTTTGAAGAAAATAATGAAACGCTAGATCAGCTCGACAAAAACCAAATTATTCGTTTCTCTATACAAAATCACAATCTTCACTAAACTCTTTTTTCTTTCCTCTAGTTTCTAACGAATCTTTCTTCAAAATGCTGACTTTTCTTTTTTTCCTATCACAATCCGACGAAGATATGAAAATTCGGTCACATTGATCTCTCACATTTAATGGGCAAAATTAATTAGTAAAAGGAACAAGACAACTCATTCATTGCAGTGACTAACTTAGCACTTTAAGCTAATTAATTTAATGTGCAAATAAATTTTAAGTCAAGAACACTGCGCCAAATAAAAATAATACTTTTTTTCGTAAATTTATGTGATTGCATTGATGAGTGAAGAGAATATATATCGAGATTTAATAATTTTCATCCTAATTAAATAAGTTACATTAAACAAATATTCTTTTTATTTGCTATAAAAAATTTTAATTCACAAGTAAATGTTAACTGCGGAAGTTTCTGAATTCATTGAAAAATAAAAATATTTCCGTGCGCCCATTATTTATCAAATTATTAGACGTATAGTGCTATTTTCTTTATCGGGCATAGTCTATATAATAAGTAGTAAGAACTCGAACAGCATCAGTCGACACTCTAATGTAAAATAAACTCATATTATTCAATCAGCAACACTTTCATGCTGTACCCATGGATGTTTAGACAATGAATATCGAGCCTATTTTTATTATTAACGTTAAGGTTTTGTTGTTATTGCTCTTGATTGATATTATAGGGAAGAAAGACGTAATGACAATATTCTTCGAAAAGGATTTAGCGTCGTGAACAAGTCTTTGATATTTAGCTTGGACATACTGGAGCTCTTGTATCCGGCAATGATGGATAATCTCTTGCTGTTAATTCTTTTTGCCGAAAAAGGAATTCGGTGTTTTTGAAATTTTTCGACCGTGAGAATTGTGTTGTGTTCATTTCTATAGTTGCTTCATAATTTAACTATGAATGTCAAATAATTTTTTAAAAAAATATTTGAATATCGAACAAGTAGACAAAGAAAAAATACTCTTATCTTGAGGATTGAGATGATGACACTTTAAATAGACATTAATTATATTGGCAAAAAAATTCAGGCCATTAGTCTAACGTTCAAAAAGTACTACGAAGTAACCTAGACTACGTCTCGCTATTATCAAATTCATTTGAAAAACGATTAAATGTCCATATGGCCGGTGTAAGGATCGAACAATTGTGTTGTAGTCTATTGTGGTGCCATCTTTAGTCAGGGATTCTTTCTGCTGAACGGTAGTTCCTATATTATTTTTTATAGGAATTTATGACTAAAGATAGAGTCATGATAAGCTGTAGCATATTTCATCCTTTGAAATCCCATAAAATTTTTATCGAAATACTATAAAAATTTATTATTTCACCGAAAAACCTTATTAAAAAAAGTACTCTATATATTTAATTGTGGATAATTCGCTTTTTTCTTTCAAATTTTTATGAACAGGAAACTTAACGTTAACTTGTTTACTAATCAATTTTAAGTTGTTACTCGTCCAAGTAGATAAAGGCATAGCTTTAAATATGTATTCCCATTTTTTGAATCTTTCACATCTCTGCACGTGTATCATCATCTTCTCCAATGTATTTAATTTACATGTTTGTTGTCTTTCTAAGATGAACTTATCAATCTTTGCTAGAAAATCGCATTTATGACAAATTTTTAATTGGATCCGACAATATTTCGATTGCTTGATTAATATGAATTGATGCGAAGAAGGGTTTTTCGAGGTTCCATACTATCGTGAAGCCATTTTTGAACTATACAGTCCGCACGGAAAGTAATGGCGGAAAAATCACCTCCCCTTCTAAAAAAGACTGGTGTGAAAAATACATGGGATTTCTATGAATCTCTATCCCGAAAGCCTTTGAAAGCCGTTAATACCTCTGCAGAATTTCGGTGATTTTGACAGTCGAAGAGCATCAATTTGACTAAATCAACGAGTCTTTGCCCATTAAGAATCTTAAAACTATATATTTTATAAAATAAATAACATTGCTTCGGGCGCCATTATATTGAATCTCCGCCATAACGTTATTAACAAAAATAACAGTATAAAATTACGTCCTGACGCATTGCTCCGCTATAGCGGGAGCTGGTTTAACGGGTTCGCTATAGTGGGGTGGAGTGTATTTTGTTATCATCGATTTTCACGTTTGTTTCATATCGTGTTGTGATGAGGGTCAATTCGTGAATTCATATTTAATTGATAGAACATATTAAGTAATTATGAATTGCTTTTATCGTATTCCAAACTGAATGTTTTCTTCAAAACAAGTTTCTGGTCTCTGAAAAAAATCTATCATCTACATTTTTTCTACATTTTTAATAAATTCTTTCAAATGCCCTAATAACAAACTCATTAATGATATACTGTCAAACTTCGAATTTGGATAAAAACGCTCTTTACTCGTTTCCTATAACTCATCATTCAAGCTCTTGAATTTTTCGACAATTCAGATTCATCTACAAATAATATCATATGGCCATGTTCAGTGCTTCTGTTTTTTCGGAATGACGAAGTGAAGTGGTTAGATAGAGAAAATTATATATAGATATAGGTCGAAACCACAACTCATGTTAGATAGGTAGCATAAACATTAGTAGTAGAAATGATGATAATATAAGCCTATAGTACAATTGCGTTGAATGTTCTTAAAGAAACCTGACCTGGAATGAATATTCACATATCAAATAAAAGTAACACATGTAATTGGTCTTCGATTGCTGAAAGAATAAAAGCACAAATTATGTTAAACACATTCTACTGTCAATAAATACGATTTTTTTAAAAATATTTTGAAATTGGTTAGGTCGAACTATCGCTATGTGCTAATAATAAAAAAAGCTCAAAGGTAAATAAAAAGACCGTTATTATCGGTAAGTGACGAAAAATCACTTTAACATCAAACCATGAGAATATCACAGGATATTAGTTATCGTTATGTGGTAAAACATAAAGTCAAATTTTTTATTATTGTCTACTTTTTTGATAGGTAGCTTGTGGTGATTTCAGTTGAGCGGACAAACAACTCGACAATTATCTCGAACAACGCATAAATTAAAGAAAGTCTATTCTTAAAGAATAACTCCTTTTAATTATAATGAATAATTCTTATCTCTTTCCTATCAATGCAATTGCTCGGATAAAACGATTATATCAATTCATATAAAGATCCCTTGTGGGTAACAACCCAAGGGCTTCTCAATAATAATGATATTATTTATATAGTCTACCAAATTTAAATTTACAACAACGCCATTAGTCCGTAATTTCAAGTTTCGCAAATATGTACTATTCTATGTGAACACACGTGCATAAGAATGGTCGATCTTTTTTTAAAAAATAGTCTGTAGTTTTGTTTTCAAACCACCCCCGTGATATTCGTCATTACATTTTTTCACGTGCATAAATATTTGAAAAAACAACCAAAATCCTAATAAATAGTAATACACAACTATACACCAACACCACCGCTCAACTCCCTCTCCAAATCCTCGCTCATAGCAGCGCTTGCCAAACCAGGTGGCGGTGGTTGATAATGACCAGTACCAACTACCAATGCCTCCGGATCACGAATCGCAGTTGGCGAATTCAAAATCGTGTCACGATCCGGAATTTTCGATAATCCAGCGTTCGCTGTAGTTGTGCTTAAATTAAGTTGTGGCAGTTGTTGACGGCGTACAAGTGCTCGGAATTTTGCAACTTCATCGGCAATCATTTGGCGCATTAGTTGCGGGTCATTGACTGATTCGAATGATGAAAAGTCGAAAGTTGAGATGCATATTGCCTTTTATTTATAGGCCAATGAATAAGAAATAAAACAAGGATTTTAGTTCTGGTCTACAATAGTAAATCAATCAAAAAGTTACAACTCTTTACCTCATCATTTGGATCATGCCATACACTAAGATACGGATGTTCTAATGCTTGTTCGACTGTAATGCGTTGGGATGGATCGAACGCAAGCAAACGTTCCATCAGATCGATTGCTGTTATGATTTATTTAAAATTTCAGTTAACGTTAGAAAAATCAAATATAATCAAAACTCAAAAACTCAAATCTAAGAGAACAAAATAATAAAGAGAGAATTTATATACCAAGCGGATTGGCATTAGGAAACAACTCCTG
This sequence comes from Ambispora gerdemannii, assembly GCA_910591945.1. NCBI lineage: Eukaryota > Fungi > Glomeromycota > Glomeromycetes > Archaeosporales > Ambisporaceae > Ambispora > Ambispora gerdemannii. The sequence goes on along the minus strand of CAJVPL010001112.1, from coordinate 8,478 downwards.
AAACGGTTTTTTACGCATGTATGGAAGATTGCGGATGTATTCTTGAGCCTTTGTTTAACGATGAGAGCTCCATCATTAGTTCACATAACGCATAAGATTTGATTATTACTAATGTTATATTACTTACCCTTGGACTCCCAATCCTTGTTAATGTTTCATCATTCGGAGTGCCTAATGTTTGCAGAATTTGGTTTAATTGGTCGACATCTTTGTTTTTTGATTTTGATTGATTAGGAACAATAATATCGATAAAATAAAAAAACTAATTTCGGAATACTCAAGAAGTTAACACATGAAATAATGGAAGCAAGCATAAAAAAGGATACAATCACGTCCCTTAAACAAAGGCACGCCACCCAACAATTCAGCCAGAATACAACCTACTGACCACAAGTCAACTAAAAAAAATGATGAATTTAAAAAGTTATTCAAAATTAAATGGATGAATGTAAAATACAATCATAGTTTTGATTTTCACTCACTAGCTTTAGTATAACTCTGAAAACTCAACATAATCTCTGGTGCACGATACCATCGAGTGGCGACATATTCCGTCATGAATCCTGAATCTGCTTCGGGGTTTTCAGAAAATCCACGAGCAAGTCCAAAATCGCAGATTTTAAGTTCGCAATCAGCATTTACAAGTAAATTACCTTTATTTTTAGTAATTAGAAAAAACGCGTCACATAAAAAGAAATCCATAATTAAGTTGAAATGAAAATTATTAATTAAAATATCTATCCTTCTCCCACATTTTCCTAATCAATTAAATTCTGCTATACCAGGCTTCAAATCTCGATGCAAAACATTCGCGGAATGAATATATTTCAATCCGCAAAGAATCTGATACGTGAAACTTTGATAATGCGCGTCCGTTAGAGATTGTTTTGAGCGAATAATTGCATGAAGATCTGCTTCCATTAATTCTTCATAGAGGTAACTTTTCAATCAGTACAAATTACGATATCATTAGTTACAAAGTTATAATATGTATCTCTTTGAGTTTATTGAAATAAGATTCGACTCACATTTCATTATAATCTAAAGGATTGATTATATCCATGTCGAAAAGACACGTGATCTAGGTATTGAATTAATTGATTTCTACATGAATCCTTCAGTATAAAGCTAATGTTAATTTTTTTTAAATCTCTCACTCACATTTTTGTGACCTCGAAAATGTTGCAACAGTTTAACCTCCCTCAATGCTCGTTTCGTGAGAATAGTCTTATTGAATACATTGGTCACTTTTTTAATTGCGACCCCTTCACCCGTTTGTGTATTACGCGCAGCACTAATCAGAGGAAGAAAAAAACCGTATATGATTATTGAATTATTCATCAATTGATTACATGATTCGGTGACTGAACGATTTAAACGGATGGAATTTGATATCCAAAAAATCATCGATTTTTTTGTTAACAAACTAAGATTTTTTTAGAATACTCTTTACCATACAAAACCATAAGCACCTTGACCAAGTTCACGTATAAATTGATATTTATCGTCGACCAAGAATGGTTGCTTCAGCGGAAAAGCATGTCTTCCCATTATTATTTATTGTTAATTTGGTATTGCAATACAATAAATATATGTATCTAAAAAAAATAGGCGTAAATTAATAAATAATTTTTCATTCGTCGTCAGAAAATATCTGCATTATTATACTATACATACACGTTTACATATGTGTATTTATGATATATATTAAATAAAGAACGAAAGTAAAGTTAAGGAACGAAGAAACTGAAACAAAAAATCAATATATACAACTATAAGCCACACAAAATAGAATTTAATAGCTCGGAAAAAATATTCCGGAATATACAAGTTTATCGTTATTAGTTTATTTCACAATGAAAGTAATCTTCGTACAGAAAAGATGATCTTTGATCTAATGAAAATGTGGCGCATATAACATTCGGGCATGTCTTATTTATTTTTTCCCTTCGAGTCTTTTTTCTCTTCCTCGTCATCGTCATCGTCATCTTCATAAATGTCATCTTCGACATCACCAGCCTCACCACTGATAATAGTTTTCATCTCATTCGTCAAATATGTGTTAATGTCTTTTTGTAATGAAAGTAAAGTATTAGAGAGTGACTCAAGTTGATTATTTTCTGTAGTTGTAGTCTGTGGGGATGAAGAAGATAGACTATATGTGAATTCTTTTACGAGTGTTCCGGATTTCGTATATGTTGATCTAACTATGTTTTTTTCGTTCGACATTTTATTTTATCGTCAAGAATCAAAATTTGCCTCATTTTTATACTTGATCTATTGATCACATGACAAAATTACGACGACGCGTCAAGCTCAAAGCGGTAAAGACATGTAGGTAAAAATAATTATTTAAATACAGAATAATAATAATGAGGTGGCATTTATCTTTTCCTTAGTGCCAAATAAAAACAAATCCATTTGCTTAATGAAAAATAAAAGTCAATTGTGATATATATTTTTTTGGTTACTCTCTTAAAAAGAGAGATAATAAATCTGGTAAAACTTGTACACACACGCACCTTTCTCTTATAACACGAAAAAATTATCAACAACAGCAGCAAAAAAATTTAACGTTTTCAATGTGGCTGCAGAAACTGTCCAGAGAAAACCGCATACTTTACGCGAACTTGTGTGTATAGACACACTTGTGAATATAGATACTAAGACGACACCGATTCGCAATCGTATTTCTGGAGTAATATGGAGATTGAAAAGAGACGCAAGGGTAAGAAGAATAATATACTTGATACAAAGAACCCTTATGTCGAAAAAATAATTGTGATGTTAAAAAAAAGCTATATTACTACTTTTCTGAATTAATATATGAATTATTAATTCGCAGATATTTTCCTTTCTGTTAATAAGTCGGTCTCCCGTTTTCATGCGTATTAAAGGCGCATTAAACTTTAGTATGTATAATTAAAAAAATAGTTACGGGATGAACAATTTTTAAATTAGCTTTCGATTTCACTGAAGAATTCGTGAAAAGAAATGTAAAGTAAAACTGATGATTTATTAAGTGATGTTCCGGACGAATTGCCAGCACCAGGATACATCGACTCATACCTCGGTTTTCACCTTCACCTCTATATTAATGGCTTCGTTCGTTTACTTACCTCGAATATCATCGGTTCCACACTTGCGCCGCCACCTGTTTCATTGGTTTCTCTTCAAATTATACTTACTCCTCATCCATTACTTAACAATAGAAATAGCTAAATAAAGCAAAAGAAAAGATCCAAGCCTTCTACTCTTTGCAACAAACTTATCTTTTGTGGTGCCAGTACTATGAACTTATACATTACTTAAAGATCACAAACTAATGCTCACTATTGGTCAATGGCTATATATATATAATGATGTAAATTATCAACAATCACATTTACCATTCAGTGAAGTTCATGTTATTTCAAACGTGCTACTTTATTCGCGCGATAGTACTAAATAACTATAGCCAACAATCGTCATTTCGGCCATATAATAATGTCATAGAAATATCAGTTATTATCAGCCACCTTCTCCACACGATTATCTGGTCCATAAGTACCAACACAGAAATCAACAACTACCTCTTCGTAATGCACGATACTTTGAACCACAATCGTCACACTCCTGCAGTTCTAATCACTTCAACGGAAAGTCTAAGCTTCATCTACGAGCACCTCCACAATCAAATACACTGCCCATATTCGTCCATAACATCGATTTCAGACGGAATAACCTCAAGCTCGCCCATATTCGTCCACAACATCGATTTCAGACAGGATACCATCAAGCTTATATAATGTACGATGATGGATTTGAGCTTACTTATCATTCATATCAAAATATTATCTGGATTACCTCATCAATATTTTATGCTTTATATGGTTGTAACAAGATTATTGTTACATATGTTGGGAAAAAACGATCGAAGTTCAACCGTCAACAAAAGCTAAATGATGTCTTTATTTGAATTGAACAATACATTATTAATACTTGCTGTAGTGATCTTCCGTTTTGTGATATAAAAATAAAATTAAATACCCAAAAGAATCACCGAAAAAATGATTTTAATTTTTCAATTCACATTTTGCATTTTTCTACGATTCGATAAATATTCACATAATCGTGATAACGCGCCCGTTTCAACTATGAACCCGTCTTCAATCATCTGATCATAAATTTTATACGCCATCTCCCATTCATTATACATCATCAATCCGTTAAGCACAATAAAATAAGTGTCTTTTGTGGGTTTCATATGCAACTTTAACATGTTGTTGAAATAGACCATGGCCTTTTTCGGATCCCCAACATCCATGTATCCACTAATCATGATATTTAGTAAGGGAGTGTTTGGTGTCAACTGCAGCGAATTATACAATTCTTCAGCGATATTGATTTTTCCTCGGGATATTAGAGCCTGTATCATATTTGATATTATTTGAATTCCGGGGTACAGTCCTTGTTTAACCATTTCTTCGAGTGCTTGTTGAGCGCCATCAAAATCCTGACATCGTATAAGGCCACTGATTAACGCGCCATAAGTGGTCGCGTTAGGCTGAATACCAGCCAAAGAAAACAATGGTATTATACTTTTCGCGCTCTCAATATCATTTATACCGAAAAATCTTTCGAGAAATGTGGTTAACGTAACAGCGTCCACTGTGTGTTTAGCGTTCCGCATATCTTTTATGACATCGATTAGATCAAGCCATCTTTTGGAGTACATTAGACCACGAATTAAAGTATTGTAAGTGACTATGTTTGGTGGTACAGATCCTTTTTTCATTGCTTTGTACAGATCTAAAGCGGTGTCTGGTAGATTATTCCAAAGTAGTCCATTGATAATTCGATTATAACCATAAATGTCCATTTGAATTTTCGCTTTAGACATTTGCAAATAAAGTACAGCCGCTTTCTTAGTTTCTCGACTTCGAAAGTAGCATTCAATCATTGCAGAATATGAGTGCGCGTCCGGTTTAATATTATCTTTCAACATACTGTCCCATAATTTTTCAACAATTGGGAGGTTTCTTCGTCTCGCAAAACCTATAATCACGGCATTATACAAAATTGCACTGGGTTTTTGCCCGGAATCCACCAAATCTTTCCAGATCATCATCGCTTCGTCGAACCGATCAATCGACAAAAACCCTTTAAGAAAAGTAGCGTAAGTGAGTTCATTCAATTTAGTCCCATCTTTAACGAGGTCGTTATAAATATTTAATGCTAATTGCCAGTTATTAGCTCTGAATACACGCGACAGCTTAAAAGAAAACTCTGCTGTGTTTGGCATAAGTTTAGTGACCGCTTCTCTTGCGATGTTTGTGATAAATCTTTTCAAATTTTCTAGTTCTGATGGGTTCAGATAGTTTGAGAGACTAAGATATATCAATTGGTCAATTTCACCCGCATTAATGTTTTGTTCTTTGATAAATCCGTGAGCGCCTTTCAAATCTTTGTTTCTTACAAATGCTGCAAGTGTAACTAACAAATGAGTATCTGATAATGGAGTTTTAGTTGCTTTGAGTTTGCTTTGATAGATCTCAATAATCTTTTGGTACTCCATGTTTTTCCAAAGTTCTTGCACATGTATCATATCTATACGTAACGGGTATAAAGATTCTAATAATATCGAATTTGCAGTCTTTAGTAATTCGGGGTTGGGTAGAAACGGTTTCAAATTTTCCAAAAATTCCGGTATCTGACTGGAACTCATTCTTATATTATTGGCTCTTAGTAACTTATCTGCTCCTTCATGATCTCTTTTCTGAATATATGTGGAAAAACTTTCAAAAATAATTTGGTCATGTGATCCCAATAAATTTTGGTTTTGCGTGGTATCATCATTGATACTCGGCGATTTCTCACTTGAATAAATATTAAGATTGCCCTCAAGGTCAAGTTCATCGATGCTGCTTTTTCCATTTTCAGACTTCACAGCATAGTGACGACGAAAAGGAAACACAAAAAATTTGAAAGAATACTGTGGGAAAATCAAGGTTTGTTTTAAACAAGCTGAACTTGAACTCAAATATCGGGCTGTTGAAGCTTCTCCTTTATACGCATACAAGGTCGCGCTGCTGCTGTGCCCTCCACTCATAAAAGAACGCGTAAATAGCGTGCCATATTGTTTCGAAAATCTCTTTAACTGTAATCTCCATGGATTACGGTAATAAAACCAGTTTAGCGAAAATTGACAACGACGACAAACCATTAATTTTCTTTCGAAGCTATCAAATATTTGACTAACATAGCTTCCAACTGGATCTCGGGTTAAAAAAATTATTTTTAGACCCGTGTCAGATGTTGACAATTTATTAATTAGAATTATGATTTAATTTCTTAACGCTGACCAAAATTATGCATCGAAATAAAAATTTTTTTGAACCATTACAACATCCAGCAAAATTCTGGCTAGAACCCTCACCAATGAAAAGAAACGCCAAATACTTATTAACAACATCATCAGCATGAAATCAAATTGGAAACTGATCGTGATTTGGAGAAATTCACATTATCAATTTCTAATAACTAATAGCTTATGTGATCAGTTTCATACCAAGTTTCATGAGTGTGAGTATTTGGCATTTTTTTCATTGATAAGCATTTAGTTTCTTCATTTCATTGGTATCACCACAAATTTTGACTGGTTTCCAGTTTGATTTTGCATTAGGTCTATATAATAACATTATTAAATACTCATTTCTTTGGAATACATAATTAAATCTAGTCCTATAGTTAAAATAAATATTTTTGTATTTATAGTCAAAGTTTTTTATAATGATATAATATATATCAAATTTGGTTTATATCATATTGCTATTTCAATTTTTAACAATATAAAAACTTTTTATATATCAGCTCAAAAGTGCCAATGTGATTATTGTAAAGAACCTTGATTATAGATTAACAAAATTAGATAATATTGATTGAATTATTAATATTTAAAGTCAGTGTATAAAAAATTATAAAATATTAGACAGTTTATGAGATAACAATATCTTATTGAACTGTGTTTAGAATTTTGCAAACTTGAATTTTTTTGATTTGTCTAATCAAGATGAATATTCTTTATATTTGAAAGAAATATAAATATTCAAATTTTTTTGGTATTTTTCTGAGATTACTAATATTGACTAGAATTAATAAGAATTTTCCAGGTGTTTATTTCTCTGTATTGGTTTTATTATAATCAAATTCAATAAGTTTTTTGATATTTTTTATTGATATTTCAAATAAAATAAGAATTTTTGGATGAAAGTAATTTTGAAAAATTAATTTTAATATCAACAACAATTAAATAAAATTTTTAATTGGTTAGTTATTTTTGTTGTTAATCAAAAATACTATAAAATTACTTGCAAACTTTATGATTAGTATTTTTAATATAAATTTATTCAAGAATGTTAAGACTTATTATTAGTATTTCATATAGCTAATATTCAATAAAATATAAATATAAAATATTATTTAATTAAATTATATTTTTTATTTAACTATCTAAAAATATCTATAAATAATATTTCATATAGCTAATATTCAATAAAATATAAATATAAAATATTATTCAATTAAATTTATAATAAAAATTAATCAATAAAATAAAAATTAAATATTCATATCATAACAATATATATTTTTTATTTCAATTTTTTAAATATTAACAAATAATATTATTTATATTTATTTAAACTAACTTTAAAATATAATAAATTGTTATATAATTAACTATTTTCTCAAGTTTATCTAAATAAAAAACTTTTAAATTAGTTACAAAATTAAAAATTTCATAATAAAAAAAAATATAAATTAATATAATATATATTATTTTTGATATATATCATATTTTTAATATTAAACATATTTTTAGTTAAATTTTATATAGACTAATAAGTTATTAAAAAATAATTTTATTACAAATCAAGTCAAAATATTTATTATAATCTAGTTCAATATTTTTATTATTATATTATAGATATTTTGTTACAATATGAATTTTTCTAATATTAAAATAGCAATTTTTAATAATAATATTTTATATTTTATTTTAATATTTTTTTTATTTTCTAGTTTATATTATAAATATCAAAATCTATACTATTAAAATTTAATAAATTACAGTTAAATCTCTTTATAATTATATTTATTTATAGTTATACCTCTTTATATTTATCTTATTTTGCTTTTTCAAGAATGATAACTATAAAAAAATTTAATTATATTAAAAACTTTTTTGAATTTTTGAAGCTTATGTTCTATAAACTTTAATATATTAACTTAAAACTTATATTTAAAAATAGAATTATTTTCTTTAGCAATTTTGATAAAAATTGTGATAATTTAAATTGAAAAATTATTTAAAATATAATACACATTCCTACAATAAATTATCGGAAATCCAAAAAAAAGTATAGTAAAACATAGTAAAATTGAAATTATCTCTTTATAATGAAAATTTTATTATTATTAGTAAATATTTTTTGTTTT
>CAJVPL010001111.1:0-16623 GCA_910591945.1 Ambispora gerdemannii | reverse complement strand
TTTTTATCTTGTTACGTGTATTATTTATAATACAATAATAATTTTTTTCATTACGGTTTTTTTTGTTACAGACTGTACTTTGGATCGCAGTATCTTGGCATCAGTGAACTACAATGAGTCACACAAGAAATGGAACACACGATCAAACTTTCTAGAATTTATCTTCGTCAATAGCATTTCAAACAAAATAAAAGTACTCATTTTGAATTACAAGGCCTCTAGTATTTTTTTAAAAATATTTTGACAACAGATTATTTTAGTCAATTTTGTAAACTGGGTAATTTAAATCAAAATTTTCAATTAGTAAATTTCTCACATCGAAGAACTTTTTCTATAACGAATCAAAATTTGGACCATTAATTAAAAATGTGATACTCTACAAAATCCGCCTATGTACCAATTTTCACAAAAATTGGTTCAAAATTTATCGAGATTTAAGATCCTGAATTTAACTCCGAAAACTTACTGTCTTTAGTATTCGATTTATCAGAAATTTGTTCCGAAGAGTTTTGAATTATAGTGGATTTGGTTAAGACATTTACCTTTTCTTCAATTCCGTTTTGTGAAAATTGGTGCACAGGCAGATTTTGTAGAGTATGACATTTTTAATTAGTGGTCCAAATTTGAATTCGTCATAGAAAAAGTGTTCTTCAATGTGAGAAATTTACTATTAAAATTTTGATTTAAATCACCCAGTTTTACAAAATTGACTAAAATAATATGTTGTCTAAATATTTTTAAAAAATACTAGAGGCCTTGTAATTCAAAATGAGTACTTTTATTTTGTTTGGATTGCTATTGACGAAGATAAAATTCTAGAAAGTTTTGATCGCGTGTGAGTCACTGTATCTTGAACATGAATACAATTATTCGATTCACCATCCAGGCAGGTCGAATGGTTATATTTTCGCTCGAAGTGGATCACTGAGATAATGCAACCAAAAAATTATCTATTTTGGGTCGCAATATTGTGGGCCATTCGAACGTAAATATAACCATTCGATTCGACTTGTCCAGGCAGATCGAATGGTGCTATTTATTGTATGAATTAGATCACTAAACGTCAAGACATCGCGTCTAAATGTGATCATTTTATTTTATAAAAAATTATATAAAATATGTTTGACCTGATTGAATTCATGTTATTCTTGCTAATGGTAACTGAACAAAATATTATCCTGTTAATATATTATGTAGATAAATAGTCAGCGAAAAATTCATAGAATAAGGTTTTTTCATCAGATAATTTAGATCACCATCTCTATTGATCGCATGTAAAAATGGGATCAAGCAACCAAAATGGCATTTTTATATAACGATAAGATGATTGTTACGTACTTTAAAACGAAAAATACAAAAGGAAGTAATTTAGAAAGAATGAATAAAATAAAAAGTAAAGCTAAACTAATTAAATATATAAATACAAATAATTTAATAAATAATAGAAACCACTTTTGATCGTAGTGCTATTCTATTAATTTGTCACAAATTAATAGACTGCTGAATCAAAGTCAGTATTGAAGTTTTAACAGCAAAAAACCGTTTATCTCGATTTAACGATTACAAATTAAATTTTATTATTTTTAATTTAATAAAGTACAAAATAAAGTAGTTACCATTTTCTTCTAACAAACATAGTACTTTTCTTTTAATAACACCATATTTTGTTGGAGGTGTTTGTTTTATCGTGAATTTATTGTAAGCTACTCGATACCTCGTCATTTTCGTTGATTTCATCTATCTCTTTGATCTCACATGGTTGTAGTGTTTCTTGCAAGTTGTTCGATACCTCTTTCATACTCTTTGATTTTATGTGGTCTGCTTAAATCGAAATCTGTTTGCACCATCAAAGAAAAAATAATAATGAATTAAAGAAATTGATCAAAAATAATATTAAATAAATACAATTTACCTTCGTTTTGAATATACAAACTGACACTTATAAAACCTAAATATTCGATATTAAGGTGAAATATCAATTTAACTATATTTAGAATAAAATGCACCTGTGTCAGTTTGAATTGAAATTAATTTGTAGTAAAGATTAGACTGATTTAATTGCATTTGAGTGAATTTGTGTTTTTCTGTTTATATTCGTTGCAATTTCATCTCCTCGTCGAGTTCTTTTAATTTAAGACATTCTTTGATTTCTTCACATGACTTCAAAAAGCTATAGTATTGAAAATGCAAAGTATTCAGTTTCCACTCTTCTGAAGCTAATGAAGTCGTAAAGTTTCGAGGCTGTTTGTCTGTTTTCTGGAATAGCATCTCAAAATTTTTCAATAATGAATTTGCACCATCCGAGAACATTATTTGGTATCTTAGATTGTGCTCCTTTATAGATGTCGTATATCATGACTTCACTCGCCAAATGGTTGTAAATATCGTACATAATCCTCCCAAAACTATAAATATCTGCAGCTTGAGTGTATGGCATTCTATTTAGTAGCTCTGAGCTAATATAAAATTCTAGAATAGATTTTTAATATCTACTGGGCCGGTCGGCAATACATAAACTTTCATATCCAAAATACAATCAGTCATTTCATAACATCTCAATATCCGAGAATCTAATTCTTGACATCCAGTAATCCAAGTTGAATAAAAATACTACTATTCGATTTGTCTCGACTAGGCGATTCGAATGATAGTATTTTTATTCAAATCGGATCACTGGATGTCGAAATATTGCGTCTTAAAGTAACCAACCAATTCATTTGTTTGACGTTAATCAGCCAATTTAGGACGTAATATCTCAACGTCCAGTGCTCTAATTCGAACAAAAATAATACCATTCGATTTGCCTTGATTAGATGTATCAAATAGTATTATTTCGTTCGAATCGGATCACTGGAGGTCGTCCCAATTGACCTGATTCACTTTTTTGGCGATCGACAAATGTGAACGTGAATCTGTCACTTTATGGTGCAGTGATCCAATTGAGCCATAATATTACAATTTGATTCGCCTAGATTAGACAAATCGAATGGTAGTATTTTCGCTCAAATCGGACCGCTGGACGTCGAGATATTTTGTCCTAAAATGACCGCTTTATTATATTTGGGCATGTAAATTTATAAAATACCCAATACAGTACAAATCATAAGTAACCGACTCCCCATAACTTTCCGAAAATCATGTCTAATGTTATGAAAATTTCCGGATACAAATGCTGATCATGATGCCTTTTATAATTTTGTAGAGCTTTATCAGATATTGTATGTTCATAAATCTTTTACGTTCAAAATATAATCAGTTATTTCTTAACACACATCTCAATATCCAACAATCTAATTATTGACAAGTAATCCGATTTGTAATATAATTTCGTGGCTCGCTTTTGCATAATCCATTACTATCGAATATTCATTTATAGTTGGGGAATGTATTAATATATGTTGGGACTAGTGTTGTCAACTGGATCATAATGACATAGTCCAATACTGCATCACTGGACTACTGGACTTAGTAATTTTATAAGTCCAATATGGTCCAGTCCAGTAACTTCTGGTTACTGGACATAGTAACGTGACAACACTGGTCAATGTTTGCATACGTATTTCTAATTCTGATGAATTTCTAGATTTCTAGTTGTGAACGACGACAACATATCATAAAAGTTCTAAAGTAAATTTTGCGAGGATCATATTGCTATCATTTTAAATATCATAACATACCGGATATCGACTTCTAGGTTATAAACATACACGATAAGACATGTGTGTATTCAAATCATCACGATGATATTAATAGTGTTTTTCGTCATATTCTTCATTTCCACTCAATAATTTTTTGTCATAACGTAGACAGATTTCTGATTCTGCAATGCTAGCGTAAATTTCTGTTCATTTTGTCCTATCAAGACGACAACGACACGTTATAAAGTTTCAATGCAAATTTTGTAATAAAGTGCAAAAACATTCTTTTCTTCTTTCAATTAAAACACTGAATATATATATGCATTGATTATAATCATTTTTAAATGTCATAACGGCTATTGTGACAATAATATCGATACCGATATCAATACATATTAACTTAGCAGTGTATTGTTACCATTTTTAATAATTCCCTAATTCTTATATTATCATAAATTATGGTGTATCATAATTTAATTCAATGATAATTATATTTATTTTCTCTTTATTTTCACTTCATATCCCATTATACAACCATATTTAGAAGTTGGTGGACATGTAACTTAGTTTCTCTAAATTTTCTATGTGCAACCAATAAAGTTAGGGTAAGAGTAAGAGTTAGGATTAGATGACAAGGTTATATATAAAATTGTCTTTCTAACATTTTTAATTAGTATTCCAAGACAGGTTTAAGCATTTATTTTCTTGTAATATTCACATTTCTCACATTTATCATATTTTGTATCAGATTTGTTTTGCTGGGTTGATCAAAAATTTGTGCATTCTTATTGATAATTGACAAGAATTTATGTATTCCTATTGGATGAATTATACATGTTCACCAGGCTTTAGCCAGCCTATATTTAATATAAATTTTATAAATATCATTTCCTTTTTGATCAAAATTAACATAATTATCAATGAATTTATAATTTTGCTATTGTACATCTTACATTTATCTTCAACAAGAACATTCTTAATTCTTATTTTCTCATATTATTCAATCACATTTATATTTATTTTATCTTTTATTCTCATTATTATGTTCATTTTTATTTTTAATATTATTTTCTCTCATAATTTATCTTGTATTATTAGATTTTTCTTTAAAATCTTTCTTTGTATTGTGATCTTATAATTTTTCTTATCTCTAATTACTAATATTCATATAAAATTTTGCTTGTATTTTCTTTTGTATTTTCATATATGTGATTTTCTCTTTGTGATAACTTAGTATTGTTTGTATTTAATGAAATAATTTAGAATAATTATTAGTCATATAAACTACAAAAATTATTAAAAATATATAAAAGAAAAATCTCTCATCACTGAAAACTCTCATGCTCTGATCTAATAAAAATAACAAAGTTCATACTTGTAATATTATACTTGTAAATACACTATTATTTTTGTAATTATTTTTATGATCACTTCAAATCTTGACTACAAGTAGTGGATGCGTCTCCACTCTAAATAAGTCATTAAATTTATTATTTTAGTTATTTTAGTTTTATTATTTTAAATTATGTCAAAATAAGTTCTGTTTATTTTATTTAGTATATCAATATAATTATTTTGTATTATTTCTTTATTGGCAATTTCAATAAGACCAATTGTTATTTTATTTCATTAGACAGTCTCAATACATCCTGTTATTATCTTTAATTATTATGCTAGTTTCATTTTAATTTGTTATATTCTTTTTATTTTATTCTCCTCTTTGTCCCTATTTTTATCTTTGGAAATAAGTTAGTTTGCATACAAGCTACCACAGGAGACCTTTAGAACCTTTAGTAAACCTCATTAATCATAAATCATTTGGTCTTTGTTCTTTCATTGATTGTTTCTTTGTTAATTCATTAGTTTTTGAATAGACAAGAACAGTGTTATACTTGTATTGCTGTGTTAATGAATTGTAAGTTAAAATTGTTTCTAAAGCGAGCAAATTAATTTTTTGATTGTCTTTAATATACGAATTTAGAGAAGTAGCTTGATTACCTTTATATCCTTATACGCAATAAATTGTTAAGAATTAAATCACTTAGTTTTCTTTGAATCATTTACATCATTTTAAAATTAGTCAAGAATAATTGTTAAAAATTGATTCTTTCTTTGCATGAGTTGTAATAAATGTCTGCTATGCATGTGCAGTCAAGTGGTGAAAAATGACATTCGATTTAATTGAATGTGTGTGTATTTTGTTTAACGTTAATAATACGTAATCCTGTTCCATGATGCATTTCAGTGAGTCATTTTTATAATGATGTCACAACGTCACAATCAAATTATATTGGCTAAAAGAAATGACAAAAATAATTCAGTCTACCTGAAATTAACAAATAACGATAATAATATGATGGGAGCATCAATATGTGTTTCAAATTAAACATTACTTATATTTCAAAATATAAACAACTTGTTCCGGATTTATAAACATAATTGTTATTCCTTCTTCATTTAAATTCACGAAAAATTCGAAAAATGCGACGAAAAAGTGCTTTTTGGATAAAGCTTTTTTAATAAATTTTGAATCTAAACTTTTATGCTAGTGTTTGCGAAAAAGATATTCCTATCAATCGAATAAGAATATTTGAGATTTCAGATTGCAGAATGATTAAAAGAATAAATACTTAAAAATTTTAAGACTAAATGTAGCGGTAGGTAGATTAACATGTAATAAGTGAGACTTTGTACTTGTTTCCTGTAGTTTTTTAGACTTTGTATCGGCAGCTTGAAATTTATATGTATCGTTATTCTTTCGTATATACATGGACACATGCCAAGCTCGTATATGTTTATAAATTTCTTCAGTATTCGGGCGTTTAGCCGGATCTGAATCCCAACAACGTTTCATTAAATTAATGTAGCATTCGGGAGCAATTCCACTTGGAATTTTAGGCCGTAATCCATCACAAATATCAATTGTAAGGTGAATATCATCTGTTCTGCGAGAGAATGGAACATCGCCGGTTGCCACAACCCAAAGTATTATGCCAAAACTATATATATCCGCTGCAAATGTATACTCGCCACCACGTAAAACTTCTGGAGCAATGTATGCTTTCACTCCATAACGTACTTGATGCTTTTCTCGATCGAATATTGAATGAGATAATCCTAAATCCGCTATGAAAGTCCATTCCTCACCGTCATCAGATCCATGTTGTAAAATATTACCAGGATGGAGATCGCGATGAATAAAATTGTTTTGATGAATGAATCGCAAGCCGCGAATTATATCATATAAAATTCCCAGTCTTTTTTTCCAAGTGATGTTTGTGAAAATTTTTCTCAGATAACTTCGTAAATCTCCTCTAGCTGCGTAATGAGTTACTAGCATGTATGCACCGGTAGATGTTTCCTTAGTAATACCATAACAGTGCAAAATTCGACGATTAAGACGACAAGTGTAATGCGCTTCAAGCTGAAAATTATAAATCATTATGAATAATCAGAATTTTATTTAATCACAAAATTCATAATGTACTTTCTTACCTCATGCATTAAATGCTTGTGGTTTGAGAATCCAGGATTTAAACGCTTTAGCGCTATATTTGTTGGTCCAGCTCGTAGCCATTTATATTCTTTTTCATCAAAACCCCATCGTGGTCCCTCTTTCCATATTGCCGAGTACACCGTTCCAAAACCTCCTTTACCGATTTGTTTAACATCAGAAAAATGTTCATATGGGATGAATTCAAAATAATCACGATGATTTGATGAATCTAATTGTGTTTTCTGTATAAATTTATCATATTCTTCATTTTCACTCGTCCAATTACTAAAATTTTGTTTGAATTTTTTATGTTCACACGCGCTACACCAGTATAGAGCCTTCATTTCTGTGCTACAATGTTTGCAATAAAGTTCTTGTTCGTTTCGTTCTATCGTCGTCGACGACATATCATGAAGCAAGAGTGTAAAAACATGAAATTTTCATCTTACATGCATATTAAATATATAGTCAACTTACGATATACTGAACCGACGTGCAGATCCTATTGTAAACAATATAAATTTAATAGAATCTGCATGTCGAAAGTTGACTGTATATGTATATATCAATGTGTATAATCATATTGTCATCGTAAATGTCATAACGATAATGAGCATTATGGTAACATCTAGATCTGATATACTGCACATTTTGGTATGGTTACAAAAGCGTTACACTAATATGTACCATACATGTACTTTGCTCAATCATACAAT
This sequence comes from Ambispora gerdemannii, assembly GCA_910591945.1. Taxonomy (NCBI): domain Eukaryota; kingdom Fungi; phylum Glomeromycota; class Glomeromycetes; order Archaeosporales; family Ambisporaceae; genus Ambispora; species Ambispora gerdemannii. Next base: position 8,773 of record CAJVPL010001111.1, on the reverse strand, counting down.
ACTTACTAACATAGGACGATATTTTATTGCCCGTACCATACTTGATCAGACAATACGTATTACCGTAGGGCCCATCCTGAACCCTTTTCCGAAGTAGTGTGATATACTTGTTATACTTTTCAACCCATACCATAATATTTTGCTTGAACTGACCATAAATATTAGCGTAATATTCGTTAAACATGTATTCAGGATATAGAGTATAGTAACATACTGTACCGAATCTGTTAAAAATAGTACAGTACAGAACCAAAATGTGTAGCGGTACAGTGTATACTCCAATTTAGCTAAGATACCTAGGTGATGAATTCAAAATAATCAATCGTATAAATTTATCATATTCTTCATTTCCACTTGTCCAATTACTAATGTTTTGTTGAAATTTATGTTCGCTATCTTGCACTTGTCACTTTTGTGCCACAATGTTTACATTCCTCACCGTCATCAGTTCTATGTTGCAAAATATTAACCAGGATGGAGATCGCGATGAGTAAAATTGTTTTGATGAATGAATTGTAAGCCACGAATTATATCATAAAAATTCCCAATCTTTTTTTCCAAGTGATTGCGAAAATTTTGCTCAGATAGCTTCGTAAATCTCCTTTATCTGCATGATGAGTTACTAGCATGTATTCACCGGTAGATATTTCCTTAGTGATACCATATCAGTGCAATATTCGACGACTATGACGATATTTGTAATGTGTTTCAAGCTAAAAATTATAGATTATTATTAATAATCAGAATTTTATCTTATCATATAATTCATCATGAACTTTCTTACCTCATGCATTAAATACTTGTAATTTAAGGAGCTCTGATTCAGACGCTTTAACGCTATATTTGTTGGCTCAGCTCGTAGCCATTTATATTCTTTTTCATCCCAACCCCACCCCATCATGGTCCCTCTTCCCATATTGAGGACACTGTTCCAAACCCTCCTTTACCGATTTGTTTCATATCAGAAAAATGATCATATGGAATGAATTCAAAATAATTACGATGATTTGATGAAGCTATTGTGTTTTCTGTATAAATTTATCAAATTCTTCATTTCCACTCGTCCAATTACTAAAATTTTGTTTGAATTTTTTGTATTCTGAATCAAAATGTTTGCTGGTTTCTGGTTCTGCGGTGCAAGCGTAGATTTCTTTAGATTCTTGTCCGTTTCGTTCCATTGTAGACGACGACGATATCATGAAGGTAAAAGTGGAAAATGTTATTATTTTTTCATCTTACGATATATAGTATTGTATATACATGTATACATACGTATATATATACATGTACGTACATGTATATGTATATGTATATGTACGTATATCGATATGTGCGCAATGTAATTATATTGTGATCCTTTTAAATGCCATAATGAGCATTATCATTATGGCATACTGGATATACATAACGTGGATTTCTCTAGATTCGTACGACGAAGACCATAAAAGTTCTGTTATCATTTTTAAATGTCATGTGGCAATAATAAAAATACTGGATATCGACTTCTAGGTGCTCTAAGCTATGTGTGAATTCAAGACATTAATAGTGTTTTCGTATAAATTTGTCATATTCTTCAAAGTTTGCTGAAATTTTTCTTGTTTACAAATATAGGTTCGTTCGCCATAACGTAGACAGATTTCTGTTTCTGCGATGATAGCTTATATTCTATCTTAAATGACAAATTATAAAAGTTTCAAAGTAAATTTCGCAAGGAAAGGTGTAAAGTTATTCTTGCATCTTCATCGAAACACTGAATATATGCATCGATCACAATTATATTGTTATCATTATTATTATTATCATTGATTTTTGTTTAATATAGTGTTCTCCATCCACCTGATATAATTCTTTCATTCTGATTATCTCTGGCCAGAATTAGAATCCGACATTTTAGCTGACACCTAAAAATCACCTGATTCTGGATCCTTAGCAGTGTATTGTACCTATATTGCTGTTGAAGTCTTCGATAATGAATTGGAAGTTAAAAAAAATTGTGTCAAAAATATTATGGGATAACTTGGGAATTAGTAAGAATTGCTTCGGAATTAGCGCAATTTCAGGAACTAGTTCGGAAAATGCGTAATAATTCCGTAGAATCGACAAAATTTTTTCATAGGGACCAGTAATTGGAGTACATTTAGTAGGCCGATTTTTGACTGTTTCCAATATACGTTCGAATTTAGAGAAGTAGCTTTTATCTTTATATCCTGCTTATCTGCAATAAATTGTTAAGAATTAAATCAGCTAGTTTACTTTGAGTCATTTACATCATTTTAAAAGCATCTTAAAGAATCGATTCTTTTTTTGTATGTGAGTTGTAATAACTGTCTGCTATGCATATGCAACTAAGCGGAGAAAAATGACATTCGGTTTAATTGAATGTGCGTGTATTTTAATTAACATTAATAACATGTAATAGTTTCATGCATTTATTGTCATCGGTCACTAACGCTTAGCGTTAGTTGTGCAGTCATTTTTTATAGTGACGTCACAGATTCACATCAATATGTGTTTCAAATTAAATTAAACTTTTACTTATATCTCCAAATATAAGCAACTTGTACCAGATTATAAACGTCATTTTTATTTGCTTCATTTAAAATCAAGAAATTCGAAAAATGCAACGAAAAAGTGCATTTTTGATTTTTTTTGGATAAAGGAAAAGTTTTTTGAGTCTAAAATTTTATGCTAATGTTTCGAAAAGATTTCGCGCTATCAATAACTAAGAATATTTGAAATTTCAGATTGCAGAATGATTAAAGGAATAAGTGCTTAGAAATTGTATATAAGACTAAATGGATGCGATTCTATATACATAATTAGTGATTCTGGTCGATAACAAAAAATCGACCGACCGACTATAGCCAAAATTATCGACCAAAGTTAGTCTATCGATTTTGTCTTACATTCCATATTAGCAATGATTCAGCTAACGACAACAATGGTAATGGAAAACTGGTGACTTTAACAGTAACTTGAACGGATAATTAAGATAACGGTAATCTTTTATTTGTTGGATATGCTTGCTTTTTAAACTTTTTAAATCGTTTTAAAACGTAATTAAAACTAAACGATTTTCTTTAAAAACTATATTAGTTTAAGTTGGAATAAGGATTAAAGCAATGTTGATTTTCCTTCAAAAAAAGTAAGTCATGAACTGTGTTCGGGTGGAGGCGGTTTCGCTTTTCAGTAACTACATTTCCAGCATCAGAAAACAAACGCTCAGATGAAACTGAGGTTCCCGGAATAGCCAATGACCGTCGAGCTTGCTGTGCCATTAAAGGGAGAGTTAATTGATTATCATGCCAAAAGACTAATGGGTTGTGTTTCTTATAGAGAGGATCAGAAAGATCATATTTCGGCATTTTATGCATGTCAAAATAAACCCTGAGTTCAGTTTCGACAGGACACATTCGGCAAGAAGCTTCTTCAAATAGCGAATTTAATAAAGAAGGTGAGTTATTTTCAAAAGGAGTTGTCGGATATATGTTCATCATATCTCTTCGCATTCGATATCATAATTCATTTTTTGTCAATTCAAATTTTTCAGATCTTTAAATCTTGGATCTAGCATGGCGACGACATATCCTTCTAATCCTGGTTCATTCCAACATTCTCCAAAAGATAGCTCAATTTCATCACGTACATTATGAACAATTGGATGGGTAAGAGTGTGTTTTTTTGAAATAAGTGTTCTTGTAAGACTTTAACCAATGGCAACATCATTGAGAGAGTATGATAATGATCTCCACCCATTATAGTTGTGACATGCACAAAAGGACTCAATAATTCAACCAATTCCTGAATGTTTAACAAATCTTCATTATTGAGAAGCAACTTGTTCATTTCTTTTGCATCATTTCTAACTTCTCTTTCTTTGTCTTTTGCTAGATTTTCTTGTAATATTTTCGTAGCTTCATAAAGATCAAGTAGTCGACTTAGCAATAGATAAGTTGAATTCCATTGTTTGCTTTAGCCATTTCAAGTTGTATTAATTGTAATCATTTTCAGTATTTATCTCTTCCAGCAAGAAATGCATTCAGAGCTTTTGCGTGGCTAATTAAATCAGTTACTTCCTTCAAGTCATCCATAACTTCAAGCTGAATGGTATGAGCAGTACATTGAATATATAAGATTTCAAAATCTCTCATTGCTTTCATCATTGAGCTAGCATTATCCATTACCCCTGCTAAACATTTGTCATTCAATTCCCATTTTGCTAGTTCTTTGTGCAGACAATCTTCAATGTATATGGCTATGGAAAGCTAGCAATTGTAAGTAAAGCTTTGTACATTTCGAATTCAGAAGTGAGCCAATGTATGACTTATGTGCTTTAGTCCACAATCAGTTGTAAATACACAAGATTCCAAAGTATTATTAACGAGATCTTTTAAACAATTCTCTGAATAGTTTACTGCTTGGTGTAATTTCTGTTTGAATATATCTTCACTGGGATAATGAAATCGTGAATCAGTTTCATATAGAATGTCTTGGAATCGTTCACTTTTTAAGACATTAAAAGATTGCATATCATTAACTATCCATGTACGAGAAGTAATCTGATCTTGTTTTTCATTTGATAATGGTACTTTATGTTTAATTACTTCTTGTAAAGTTAGTTGTGAAGGATCTAGTTGAGCTGGTTGTGATTGTATTGATAATATGGTATCTAGCTGAACTCGCATTGAGGATGTTGCACCACTTAATGGTAATAAAGATCCATTTTTGTCAAATCGATGTTCAGCTCGAAGATGAGCAGCCAAATTAGTTGTACTGGTTTTGAGTTCAAAAAAACGCGTATATTGCTTGAGGACATCATTGATATTACTCCAAACGAGACATTTGATTTTTTTGTTGAGTTTATCTTTCTTCATGTGATCCCATACCCAACTTCTTCCTGGTTTAGATCTTTTATTAATGTTGATATTCGGTCATATAGGTTCTGGAGTTTGTATAATTGTATCTTGAATAGAATTAGCCATTGGCTCTTCTTCTAAAAACGCGTCATGAATTATTGGTGATGGTGATGAATATATAGGTGTTATTCTATCATTATATTGATCTGTTTCGTCTGTTTCAATAATAGTTGGTGAAAATTCACCATTAGAACTATTATAATAACGAAAATTTTGTTGGGACATTTGACAAAAATTACGTGTCAAAATTTCGTGTTCTTTATCATGATATATCATTTAATCATGATCTATCATTTCTTTATTTTTTTAGTGTTATACAAAAAACCGATCAGCCGATTGTTTCAAAATCGACCAACTATGTCGAAAAATCGACTATAGTCGATTTTTCGATTATCGACCAGGATCACTATATATAATGCTCTTGATATCGATATAGGTAAAACGCTAGGTGGATTAACATGTAATAACGATAGTGAGACTTTGTATTACATGTACTTTTTTCCTGTAATTTCTTAGACTCTGTATCAGCAGCTTGAAATGTATATGTATTATTCTTTCGCATATACATGGATACATTCCAAGCTCGTATAGGTTTATCAATTTCTTCAGTAGTCGGGCGTTTAGCCGGATCTGAATCCCAACAACGCTTCATTAAATCGATGTAGCATTCGGGAGCAATTCCATTTAGAATTTTAGGTCGTACTCTATCACAAATAGCAAATGTGAGATGAATGTCATCTGTTCTGCGAGAGAATGGAGTTTCACCGGTTGCCATAATCCAGAGTATCATGCCAAAACTATATATATCTGCTGCAGATGTATACTCGCCACCACGTAAAATTTCTGGAGCAATATATGCTTTCACTCCATAAAGTACTTGATGCATTTCTCGATTGATTGTTGAATGGGATAATCCTAAATCCGCTATTACCAGGATGGAGATCGCAATGAGTAAAATTGTTTCGACGAATGAATCGCAAGCCGCGAATTATATCATATAAATTCCTAATCTTTTTTCCAAGTGATGTTTGTGAAAATTTTCCTCAGGTAACTTCGTAAATATCCTCTATCTGCATAATGAGTTACTAGCACGTATTCGCCGGTGGATGCTTCCTTAATGATACCATAACAGTGCAATATTCGACGACTCTGACGACATTTGTAATGCGTTTCAAGCTAAAAATTATAAATCATTATAATAATCAGAATTCTATCTTATCATATAATTCATCATGAACTTTCTTACCTCATGCATTAAATGTTTGCAATTTAAGGAGTTCTGATTCAGACGCTTTAGCGCTATATTTGTTGGTCCAGCTCGTAGCCATTTATATTCTTTTTCATCCCAACCCCATCGTGGTCCCTCTTTCCATATTGCTGAGTACATTATCCCAAACCCTCCTTTACCGATTTGTTTAATATCAGAAAAATGATCATATGGAATGAATTCAAAATAATCACGATGATTTGATGAATCTAATTGTGTTTTCTGTATAAATGTATCAATTCCACTCGTCCAATTATTAAAATTTTTTATGTTCACACGCGCTACACCAATACAGTCTTCATTTCTGTACCACAAGGTTGGCAATAAAGTTCTCTGAATTCTTGTTCGTTTCGTTCTATCGTCAATGACATATCATTAAAGTTTGTGGAGCAAAAGTGTAAACTATGAAAAAGTTATTATTTCATCTTAAAATTTTATAAAAATGCGCTATACATAACGATAACGATCAATAATATTGTTATCATTTTAAATGTCATAATGGCCATTATCATAGTCACTTGATAAACCGGGTTTATCAAGAGTGACTAATGCCATTAACATTAACATTGTACGTAGTTATTTATTCCAAATACAGTAATAGATAATTTTAGCGTTAGTTGATTTCTGTCTGTCTGAATTATTCAAATGCGCATTACCATTATGCTAAAATTGATGGTAGTTGAACATCAATTTTAGGCATTTACTAATTTTCATCAGAAGTTTTGATTGGATACAAGTAATTTCCATCACCGATTGGTTGACGGCACAACGGGTCTTCTAAATCAACCAATAAAAATGCATAAATTTTTGATCAACCCGGCAAAACAAATCCGTCACAAGAAAATTAAAAAGGCGAATAATGTGAAAAATACGGAAAGCGAATGGGTAAACCTGGCTTGAAGCATTAATAAAAAATGTCAGGAAGACAATTTTGTGTATAATCTTTTCTCCAGTCCTAACCCTAACCTTTAATCCTAACGTTAAAACTAACCGTTAATATCCTCAACCAATCAAAACTTCGGGTGAAAATTAGTAAATGCCAATTTTAGCCAATGAAAATAAAGATGGGTTTTTATTTCATAAATGCGTTACCGTTACGTTACTCGCTAAATTGTCTTTAATTATGCTAAGACGAGCCAGTGACGGTAATTTAGTCGATTATTTGTGTAATGAGTTACTGTTTTCTTAGCATTAGTGATAGAACAAAATTTGTAATATTTTCTTACCTCATGCATTAAATACTTGTGGTTTAAGAATTTCCAATTCAAACGCTTTTGTTGGTCCAGCTCGTAGCCATCTATACTCTTTCATTCCAACCCTATCGTGGACCCTCTTTTCATATTACCGAGTACACAAACCCTCCTTTACCGATTTGTTTAATATTCATATGGGTGACTCGATGAATTTAATTGTGTTTCCTGTTTTCACTTGTCCAATTACTAAAATTTTGTTTGAATTTTTCATTTCTGTGCTCTAATGTCTGCAATAAATTTCTCTAGAGTCTTGTTCGTTTCGTTCTACCGTCGACGACGGTATATCATGAAAGTTTGCGAAGCAATGTGTAAAATATGAACAAGTTATTATTTTTATCTTAGAATTTTATAGAAAATGAGCTATGTATAACGATAAAACCATCATGATATGTACATGTAGTTACATAATAATAACGGTACATAAACGCCATTTAACATTATACCAAATACATGTAGCGGTAGTAATCAATTTCTATTGAATTGTTCATGTTTTTAATTATGCTAAAACGAGCCAGTAACGGTAATTAAGTCGATTATTTGTAGAGTTACTAGTATGTGGACGTAATACGTGCAATTACAGTAGAACGAAATTTGTAATACTTTCTTATCTCATGCATTAAATGCTTGTGGTTTAAGGATTTCTAATTTAAACGATTTAGTGCTATATCTGTTGGTCCAGCTCGTAGTCATTTATACTCTTTTTCATTCAAAATCTCTACCGATTTGTTCAATATCGATATGGGATGAATTCAAAATAAAGATTAACTATCGCTATTTATTATTCTATAACGAGAATGGTCATCATGACATTTAACGTTAAATGTAAAAACAAAAGTTATTATTCTCACCTTAGAAAAATTTTATTATAACAGAAAATATTATGCATTTTCATTTTAGCACACTTTTGCCTTGCAAAATTTACTTTGAAACTTTTAAAATATAACGATAAATTATTATGAATAATCAGAATTTTATCTAATCATATAATTTACAATATACATGTATTTCCTCACTTCGGTGTGTTACAGTCGTGGCCAAAAGTATCCGACCCCCCCAACTTTCCGTAAATCATGTGTAACGCACCAAATTTTTCCGAGCACAAAGAACATTATGGTAAGATAGGATCGGATATCACATGATCTGACATTTTTTTCGCCATCACTTTGTTACTAATTTAGGACGTATCGGTATATATATACGTAATATTTTGATCTCCAGTGATCCGATTCGCATTGACTAGAAAAATCGAATGGTATATATATACAGTGGCTCACACATGTAACCGAACACGAAAATTAACTTTCTATATAGCATTTTTATTTCCATGACTATTAGTT
>CAJVPL010001110.1:0-16634 GCA_910591945.1 Ambispora gerdemannii | reverse complement strand
TTGAAATTTCAATTTACAGAGGATTCTTTTACTAATAATTATTCTTTTATAATGGAACTTTATAATATTTCAAAATTTCAATCCATACAAGAGATTAATAATTATTCTAATAGTATTTTCAAAATAATGTTTTTGAAATTTTAATCCACAAAAAGAGCACCAAAATTTTGTTACCATTTTGATGGAGCTTTCAAAATACTCAAAAGTATTTATAAAATTTAAGGAATATTCAAAGGAAAACTTTCAATATATTAACGATAATTCAAAATATTAATAATACTTTATGGCTTTAGACTGAATATAAATTAAAGTATGACAAGTACTTATAGAATTACTTAAAGATTGGTAACAGTTGTATTCTTTAATGCAATAACTGGACTGCTAAAAAGAGTTCTCAAAATCTCAATGTCAAATATAATATATATATTAAAAATGTCTTTAAATCTTTGAAGTCAGAATATAAGATATAATATTCATATTATCAGCAATACAAAACTGAAGATAAGTGTATGAACAATGTATTATTAGTAATACAAAAGATAGATTTATGAACAATATATTATTAGCAATACTAAAGATGGTATGGTAACTATTTCAACGTGATGACAAATAAAGCATCACCTAGTTGTAACTAGTTGTGGCTTATAAAAGTTTGGAGTTACATGTTGCAACAGGTGACAAATAAGCATCACATACTTGTTGCACAATCTCTAAGCAATATAATCTCACAGACAGATTTATAAATTATAATAATAATTCCTTTATTTAATATAATATTCAATAAACTTTATCACAACGTGTTCAGAGAGTCTAGGATAAAGATGATAACTTTATAGCGCTTTTGGTAATACTGCTTAAGCTACTATAATATATGTTGATTCAAGGTCTGTATAACTTCTTATACAAGAAACAAGAATACTTTGTCAAAAGGGTGTAGAGAGGAGTTTGCGCTTGATTATCTACTCTACATAAAGTACAAACTACTTTTCTTTGAACGATCAAAACTATATGATAACTAATTAGACGTGATAATTGGAAATTACTATTTAAAAGAACTTGTTCATATCTAATTCTAACAACTACGATACATGTTGCTTTTATACAAATTCAAGATATAATTTCTAGGCTATACGAATTCATGTACGCTATATCACTTAAATTCTATTAGTTCAATATTCATTCGCTCGTTCATTCGCTCGTTCGCTTAGTTATTCGTTCGTTCACTTGTTCGCTTGTTCACTCATTTCACGTGATATAATCTTTATCCAATAATATATGAGATATTTATAATCTAATAATAAAATATTATGATGAAAGGTCATTATACAACACTATAGAGAAATATAACTATAAATAAGTGTGAATATAAAAAGGTTTGACTATAATACATATATAGCATCAATTAGAAATAATATAATAATATCAAAATTTATTAAACTGAATTTTTTTTATAAATATTTTCAATTTTACTAATAAATAATTTTTATTTTTATATTAAAATAAAAATAATATTACATATTTTAATATATATTTTTTTTAGATTTAATCTTATAAAGCTATTCTAATTATATATAAAATTAATTATTTTTTATTAACTTATTTGAATTTTTATTTATAAATTTTACTATATAAAATTTGATTAAAATTAATATTAAAATATATATAATAAATAATTTAATTATTAAACTTTAAGATTTAACTTTGAAATAACTATTAATTTAATTTTATAAAATTTAAAATATATTTTTATCAAATTTATAGCAATATGCTTATATAATTTGAAGTTCTAATATAGCAAACTAATAAAAATAATACTAAAATATATCTTTGAAATTAAAATAATTTTTTATTTTATTTTTTTAAAAAAGTATTGCATTATTATTCTTAAATAAAAGTATAAAAGAATAATATAAATATTATAAATAGTTAGTTTAAATTATTCTTTATTTAATATAAAAAAATTGTAAAAATTAATTAAATTTTTATTAGAAGCAATTATTAATTTTTATTTTGAGATATGAATCTTTTTATACTGGATTATAATCAGTATTCAAATCATATCTTATAATAATAGATAATAAATTAAACAAGATAAGTTAAGTTTAAAGTTTTGATATGAATTCTGAATCATGTATTATAAATATTTAGATTTAAAAGAAAAGATAATAATAATAGTTGCTCTTATTGCTTTTAATACTTTATAAAGATAAATAGTATTTAATTATAATTTGTTGAGAGCTTCACAATAAGAAGAAGTAAAAATATAATCATATTTAAAAATAGTACAATAATTGTTGTAATATAATGACAAATAAAGTATTATTTAGTTGCAACTTATAAAATTTTGAAGTTGCAATATATTATAACAGATAACAAATAAATATTATGTACTTGTTATGCCATCTCTAATTATATTATTAATTGCTAATAATTGTTACTTAGCAGAATTAATATTATATTTGATAAAAAATAAAGTTTATTTAAACTGTTAGTTAAAAATTGATTTAATTTTTTATTATTAAATTATTAGTTAAAAATCAAAAAATAATTTATATATAATAACTAAGTTCTTAAAAAATAATATATATGTTAAATTAAATATATATTTAATTAAATTAATAAAATTATTATTTTAAATATTTATTCTTAAAGCTTAAAATGATTTTATTAAATTTTTAAAGCAATAACAATAAGAATTTTAATAAATATTACATGAACAAGTCAAAATAATATATATATTTGTTCTTATATCTCTTAAAATTTTTCAATAAAATATAAATATATAGTATTATTAAAATATTTAACTATTGTTATTGCTTACTTTAATATAAGTTTAAATTCATTAGATTTTTTAAATATTTCTCTTATAACAAGATTATATTAATAAGTAAAATAGAGAAAAAAATAATTATTGAATATTATAATCATAATTAGTAGTTAAAATTAATTATATTTTTACAAATTAATTTTAATAACAGCTTAAAAATTGTAACTAAATATAAATTAGTTATATATTAAAATTGATTTTAAATAATAAACTGATTATATTAATTTAGTTTCTATTAATTAATCAATTATATTATTTTTTTACATTTTTTCAAAATACAAAATTATATTCTTATTATTACTAATTATTATTTATAACTGATTATATTAAAATTGATTAATCACTTGTAACTAGTTATATTAAAACTAATTAATTATTTATAATCAATTATAATAAAACTGATTATAAATTAAAATTGATTAAATCTAATTATAAATTTAATTCTAATAATTAATTATAACTAAGAATACTTATTTAAACCCTTTTAGAAAATATTATTATAATTTTAATAAGTTACATACTAATTATTAATTAGAATTTTAGCATAATTTTGGTTACAATAGGTTTCAAAACTCATTAAAATTTCAGCAGATTATTTACTAATAGTTTATTATAATTTTAACAGAATTTCAGCAGTCACTAAGAAATTTTGATAAGCAATTTTAGTTATAATTTTTAATTATAATCAATATCTATTTGAAAAGATAATTAGTCTTTATATTTTATATTTTCATAATTATACGTTTAATTTTAGAAATAGTATTAATCATTTATTTCTGTTTTGAGCTTATATTAATTATCTTCCAAATTAAAATTTCTTCAATTAATAAAATAAATAAAATATTTTTTTATCTATTAAATACTAAGATAATTTCAATACTATTTTTGTTCATATAATATAATTAAATTGATCTTTCAATATTAAAAATATAATTAAATAAAATATATAACTAAAAAAAATGAGACTTGAATTAAAAACTCAAAAAATTTCTAAGTTATTAAATTTTCTATTCATTGAAAAATTTATTTATTATTCAAAATAATAATTACTTAAATTTTGATTTTTTTATAATAATATTTCTAATAATAAAATTAATTATAGAATTTAATAATTTTTTAGAAGATAATATAAAAGCAAGTAATAAAAAAAATATTAAAAGTTATATTACTTGTATTATTTATTAATAAAAATTAATTAATTATATATATATATTCTAATATAAAATGATAATTTCTAAATTATTTATTAGATATATCAGTATCATGATATTTTTGTGAAGACTGATCTTGAAAACATGTTTTGCTTTATTATTTATTTTCAATTTGATATAAAAATACTTATATTTTTTAGATAATTTCAAATAATATTTTTTATTGGCAATTAAATCTTTTAAAGCTTTTTTTTAGTCAATAATTTTATTATAAGCTTTGTATATACTATATTTATTGTATTTATTTATAACTTTTACACCATGTATAATAATATTATTTGTAAATCTATATTTTTTGAAATTATTTATATATTATCAAGTTATTTTTATATATAAAAAAAACTGATTGAAAGAGTTCAATAACAATTTATTATTGAACATTAATATATTTGTTATACAATTCCAATTCTAATAATACTTACTGAATTATTTAATTATATATTACTAAAAGTCACTAAATATTACTAATATTACTAGATTTTCATTCAATAACAAAAAAATTAAATGGAAGTATTTAGTAATAACTTATTACTGAAATTGTTATATTACATAACTTCATCCAGTTAATTCCAGTAATGTTTCAGTTTTAACCATTTTTATTGGATCAGTTTAGTAATAACACTAAATTATACAAGATTAATTATAAAAGAATTATTCTATATAGATTATTATAAAAAGATATTCATGTAGGAATTAAGAATTAAAATTATAAAATTGAAGAATTTTAGTAATATTAGCAAAGCAGATATAGAATATTAACATTTTGTATTAGAAATTTCTAATTTTTTAACTTCTTGATATTGTGAAAAAATTAATTTTAAATTGTGTTCCATAACTTGTATTTAGAAAACTCAGCCATAACATTATTATAACTCAAAATAGCTGATTATAAAGCAAGCAAGTGAGATAATCACATGATCAAAAAGCCAATACATATATGAATAACTATTATTTTAATACTTTCAATTCTTATAGCATTGATATATTTGTTTTACAAATAATAACTTGATTTCTTATTTTTTTTTTAACTTGTTTTATTAATCCTGAACATAAAAATCATTTCGCAATAAATGATATAACACTAGTAAAAGCAAAAAATCTGGATATTGAAAGATATCCAAAATGCCAATTGAATTGGATCATTTCAGATATTATCTCATTTTTTTTGAATTGATAACTTTTTGGAAAGCGATATCTTGTTACCTAGTGGTCCAATTCGGATAGAAATACCACCATTTGATTTGTCTAGTCAAGACGAATTGAATGGTATATAGTACATGTATTATCATCCGAATCGGGACAATCCGGGAACAATCCGATCCGTTATGTTTTGTTTCGGATTTTTTCGGGTCATGTCGGATTGGGTCTTATCCGACCCGATCCGAAGAATTAGGAGTGCTTCGGTTTAACGCTAATGGTTAGTTAAAGATCTAAATACATGTATACAACGCTCAAATTGATTAATCGAATCATTGGAAGCCAATTATATATCAGAGAAATTAAATCCACGTTCTTATTCTCAGCCATAACCAAATTATATAACGAACACCCCCACAAAGTTATCAAGCTGATGGATGATTACAAAGGTAATCCATTAAGGATTTTATTTGGCAGAATTTTAAGTAATAACAGTTATTCAAATTTAATTAATATGTTATTGATATCTCATGGCACCGCCCAAAATATCGCACTAGCTCTTTACACTCGCAACAGATTATAAAAATGTACAAATGAAGATAAAGAATAAAATAAAATGTGAGAATAAAACCCACCCGACTCCAATAGTCTTTTCCCCGTTTCCGATTCTTTTGTTGGCTCCTCTTTTTTATGATGTATATGTATAAATAAAAAATTATATCTCTAAGCTAAACTGCTAGGCTTGTTTCAAATTCACCTTCCGTTCATTCGTTTCTGTCTGTTTTTTTTTGTCGTTTTATAAAAATATAAAATATCATCGGATGAATATAATATCACCGGATGAATATATTTCTAGGTGTATGTGTATATAATGTATTTATAGAGTTTTTTGTATGTATAATAAATTTTTTTGATATGTTTGTGAATGAATGCGTGTGTGTCATGTGCAGGTGTGTGATGTGTGTGGATGTGATGTGATGTGTGGGGGTGTGTTTGTAATTGGAGAATGGGAAAAGAATGTGTTTGCTAATGAACGATTAAATTAAGTAATTGCTAGAATATTAGGATTAAAGAAAGAATGATTGTGGTGAGTGATTAATAAATGAATGTTGTCGAAATGATGTTTTGTGTTAGGAGAAATGGTTTGTGATCTAAATGATTGGGATGGTTGAGCGGAAGGGGATGGAACGGAGGAAGAGAGGTAGAGAAGGAGGAAAGGAAAAATAATGCAGATAGTATATGTGTGTCTACAATATATATTAAAAGATATGATAATGTCCCAGAATAAAGTCTTGGAAAGAATATATATATATGACTTTCAATAAACTAACAAACAATAGGTAATATACGCGAAATCAATGAAAAAATGAATACATTTTTCATATTTCCTGTTCCTTTCTTTCATCGATTCGAATGAGAAAACGGAATTCATCGGTTTCCTTATTCTTACTTATTGAACAAGAGTATCAGTTGGCATTGGTGGGGCGTCACTTGCCCAGAAAGCTGTAATAGTGGATATTTCTAGAGCAAAAGATAAAAGAAAATGTGTTGGTGATATGGAGTCGATGAAAACGAGCAAAAGCAGTAATATTATTTAAAAAGATAAGCCACTACTTACCATCATCTGTTATATAAATACTCATCATTTGCTCTAATTGGACGACAAAAAAGAGACAATTAAAAATTGAGGATCGATCAAAAATCAAAACAAAAATCCTCCCTAACTCTTTAACTTACTTCGAACAGCAGGCGGAGCACTAGCTGCCAATTTAGCCATTTGTTGTGCTATAGAAACGTTTATATTAACAAAGTCAATCTTGAATCCAATTCAATAATGTAATATAGGATAATCAAATACCTTGTTCAGCTGGCATCTTCTGGTGGAAAAATTCACTATAAATATCATTTGGTAAACCAAGGTAGTTGCTTTTTCGATCTATAAAGGATAAACATTTCTCGTAAATAATAGACCAAAAATAACACGCTTTCAAAAAAAAAATCAAAATCAAAACAGATTCTTACCATCTGGAGTTATAGCTTCTTTAATTGAATTGTGTACGGGGAAAAAACCAAGACGTGAAATAAATAAAAAATAATTCAAATTAAAAAAAGATGTCCTCAGAAATAAAATAAATTCATTTATCATTACCATAAACTTGATTCGATCGTGGCATAAGGACAGAAGAAACAGGTTTTCTACCATGCAATCTCAAATTCGGGAATTCTAACGATCGACTATGATACACAGCCTCTGGATGGACACGATCATTTGTAGGGTTCAGTGATCTTGTCGCGCTACCTTTTTTCACTTCATCAACACGATCATTCACCAACCATCGGAAAATAAATTGTAGTACTTCTTGTGCATCAGGTCGATTACGAGGATTAGCTTCCCAGCATTTGGTCATTAGTTCTTCCCAGAATGGTGGTGTGCCAGCGATAATTGGAGGTCGAGCACCTTCATAAATATCTTTGGCGAGATAATAATCATGTGCACGGCCAGAATATGGTCTTATCCCAGATGATATTTCCCACATGATCATGGCAAAACTATAAACATCCGATTTTTGAGTGTGCTCATGTCCGGCTAATACTTCAGGTGCGACATATGGTAACACACCATAAGTTACACCTGCGCGACGTGCTACTCGATTCGATGGACCTGTTGTACCTAGATCACTAATCACGAATCGTTGACCATCAAGGTTCATTATATTACCCGGATGAATATCTCCGTGTATTAAACCTCGTTTATGTATTTCGGCCATGCTCCGTGCAATCATTTTAACAATTTGAACTTTGTCTTTCCATCCTGCTAATCTGTTTCGTTGAAGATAGATTAGGAGGTTACCATATACTACGTATTGCATGACTAGCATGAATTCACCACTCTCCGGTAATTGTGTTATTCCGTGAATACGTAAACATTCTGATTGGGTATAGTGTCCCCAATGTCGTTTTAACTATTAATGGCACATTAATCATTATTATTTTAAAGTAATTATATCTCCAATAAAAAAACAAACAGTGTGTCCTTACATGATCTAAAAAGTCTTGACTGATATCACCTGAATCGCTAAGCGATTTAAGAGCGATACGTTGACCGGTCTTTAACCATGTTGCTTGATAGATAGAAGAGTATCCACCACGAGCAACAAAACGATGCCCTTCAAATTCATCAAAAGGTATCCAGCTCATATGTTGTTCCTGACCAGGATACTGTATTCGAATATCTGCTATTAGTGTGTCAATTGGCTTGTAACCCGATCTCCAATCTCGTCGGCCTTAAATAACAACAATGATGATTAAATGATCAATAATAGCAAACAAACAAGTCTGCTTACATACCTGAAACAGGGCGTGACACTATAGGTTTTTCACTTCGTTGTGACCGCTGTACAGAATTCGAATTCGAATTCGTTCGTGAACAAGAGGAATCGAAATTCACGGATAATGTGGCATTTGCATAGGGATCAAAGTTCGCGGGAGCTTCTTGGTATAATTCACGTGACTTGATATCATTTGGAGTAGCAGTAGTGTTAGTTTGATGAATATCCAATTTGGCAATAGTATATTGAGCATTAAATGGAGCAGCGACCGGCGCAGCACCATGTGTGATAGCAGTATGTGCTGGTGGCGGATGTGTTGGTGTTATTGTCCCGGTTATTTGTGTTGTGTATGTAGCGGTATAGGTAGTAGAAAATTGAGCAGTCGCCGGGAATGCTGCTGGATCCACATAATGATTAGCTTCATTTATGGTGGTGGTCATTGCTGTAGTAGTAGTTGGCTGCAATTGCATTTGTTGTTGCTGTTGCTGCTGTTGCTGCTGCTGTTGCTGCTGTTGCTGCTGCTGCTGCTGCTGCTGCTGTGATGCTGCCCGTCTTGTTCGTCCTTGTGGAGATCGATGTCGTGGATTGTAACTTACCACTTCTGATTTTCTAGCGAATAATTTTCGAAATAACTTTTTCAGATTCCCCATTATGATTGTCAATCAATCGATCAGTTATTTACTTAATTATACGGAATAACTGGACTTTTTACTGTTAACGTGACCAGATAATAAAATTAATAAAAAAACATCTTGAAGTAAATGCCACACAAGTAAACAACTTTATGAATACAAACAATAATGACTCTTTGTTTTTAGTTTCGGTCCTCGAAATTTTTATATTCTAACCGAACAATCTACGAGCGTACTGGCGCTGTGTCAATAAGAATGACGTAGAAAAAACTATAAATAATAATAATCGAAAAGAAAATTTATTTGCCGCGATGTTGGATGGAGGTTTTTCGTCGTCGTGGTAGTTAATAAGATTAACTTGAAAAGTTGAAAGATGAAAGATGAAATGACTCGGGAAAATCGGACTACTATTTAAGTAGTTTGTTTGGACGATGATGTGATGATGACGGGAAAAATGGGTTAGTGTGTGTGAGTCAAGTTTTTTACGGTTAGTCTGTCGAGCCGGGATGGAAAACAGATATCAATTATTTAGTGGGGGGATAAGTAAAAGTGGGGCAACAGGTGCAAAGAAGAAAAAAAGGAAAAAAGGAAAAAGAAAAAGAAAAAAGAAGAGAAAAACTAACATTCATCGTGGAGCGAATGATTTATTTGGCTTGCTATTATAAAATATATTATCATTCTTTCGCGCATATACGTACATGCATACACACATACATTCAACAGGTTTTACATATACTATTGGTAAAACATACACACACATATAAGTGGTTAGTCACATCTTTTTCATAATAATCCGTGATACGTACCAACTTCCCAAATACGATAACTGGTTGCAACGTTTTCTCGAATCGTGATTTTGCATGGTATCGTTTCTGTTGTTTTTATCGCTGTATTCCAGTTGATGTAAATGTTGCGTCCCTCCAGTCACCTTGACTTCAAACTGAACTATGAAAGTTTACAAGTTCGGTGATTCAATGGCGCAGTTTTTTCCATAAGTCCAATGGTTTAATGGTGCAGTTTTTTACAAGTCCAGTTGCCATCACTGATAAAAAATAGACGATATACAGAACTCTTTTCCATTATCGTTATATCAATCAAATAATCATTCAGGATCTTCAAAAAACCAGCCTAAGCCAAAATTTCGGCCCACTAGTGATTTTTGTTGCATAAATTTTACTTAACAACAAAGTTTCAGCCAGATCTAGGAACGATAATGATAGGAAATCCATCGCTATTGAAGAAATAAAAACACGCATACAATAATATATCTATACATGCATATGCATTGCAGCCTTCGTATTATGCAGGGTGACAATGACTCTAGTTTAGGATTGGTGTGTATATATAATTGTAGACATTGGTGTAAAATGAAATGTGTATATCGATATCTTTCGATTATGATCGATTTATTTGATTGCGCTGCTCCGTGTGACCGTTACAAATGCAGAAAATTTCTGCTCAGATCTATATATAATGATAAAGTTGATTTTCGTTCCAGTTACTTCATTTTCCAGAAGTTATTACATGTACATGTACTTGGCAAAACCTTAAAAAAAGGACTAGTCAATATTTCCATTTGTACATTGTTTTTTTTGGTTCATTCAATAGGGATCGCTCCCTGTTCCGGTCTTATATCGATCGGTATTCTTATAAAATATAAAGGCTTTTACCAGCGTAAGAATTTAATTAAAAGATTTTGAAGGATTGCTTATTATGTTTCAAACCCAGCATATTCGTCTCAATGATACGAATTCAACAAACCATAAATTGTTGAATTTGAATACGGGTTGCCGAGAAATCTGGTCAATTAATTGCTCATGGGATTCGGGACTTTACGGTAATTTAAACTTGAAAATAGGTAAATAAAAAACTGGTTGTTGTTTCCCAAGCGCAAGAAATAATTTGTTTTCTTTGTTTCAGGAGAAATATAAAAGGCATCTTTAATTGTTGTTCTTACAAGGTTAACTTTGTTTATTTGACGGAAATAGATATTTCTTTTTTTATTCGTTAGGTGAATTCTCGAATTTGTTCTATGAAGACCCATTTTTGTCAACTTCCAAATATAGAAATCTCGCTCATATATAGTAATCGATTCTCAATCTTTAGCCAATGAAAATGAAGGATGGGTTTCATTACACAAAATCCGCCATAATGAAAATACTCTGTCTATTTTTAATTGTTATATCAAAAAAGGAAAAGGCCAAATGAAGATAAGATAACGTTAACGCGCTAAACATATTTAATATAGGGTCGATTGAAATTAGGGATCTAGCCCCTAAATCATTCGATAAAAAATTTAATACAAGCATTTGTCAAAAATCATTATTTTATTTCTTCCATCGACTCCTAATACGTCTTAATCGGAAGCGTTATACACTCGGCGGAAGAAAGTCACCAGACACTTTATTAATTTATAAATAACAGTTAATATTAATATCTTGTAGGTTCACATTGATTTTCAATGTATGCCCGGATGCGTCGTGGCATACTCTCAATTAATTGCTTATAGGTCTCCCTAAGAATTGCTTCCCATTTCTCTTTCAATGCTGTATTAAAATTTGTTGGACGTGGATCCCGTTTTTAGACATCGTCCCAATCGGATTGAGATCTGATGATTGTGCGGGTCAATTGGGGAGCATTTTGATATATAGATCTTTACATCATTGGCCGTATGGACTGGTACATTGAAAAATAATGGCGACGATTTTTTTAATTGAAGTCCATATTCTAAAAATATGTATATATCAGCAAAATAGTTAAAAAATGAATAACCAAGACATGGTATAAAAAATTACGCGTTCCAAACTAAACAAACATTTAAGAAATCAAAATGAATATGTCATTTTTTTTTTTAACTTCAAGAGGCATTGTTGGCACATGCTGGCTTTAAGAAGTCATGTTTCCAAGGCAGAAAACCGGAAATTATCCTAATAATAAGCAAAACACAACAGTTTTCAATGGCGAGGTTGAAATTGGGTATTGGGTGAATGCTAGCAGTGGCAAGTTTAATAACGTAAGACGTAATGAAGGGATTATGACCTAAATGATCAAAATTATGCTTTTTTAGAATTCAAGACATTTTTGCATTTTAGCTAAGTGATTTAATCCTTTTCTAGAAATAACATATTTTTAACAGCTTTACAGATTCTAATCCTATGGAATCGCATAACGATGATAACAATAATTTGTGCCTTCTAAGCATATCGATATCATTACCATTCACTCGATTAGAGTTATTTATTGAATTGAAATTTATATAAATTTCAATATCAACGACTTTGAATTGCTTCTATTAACAAGAATATCTTATGCACCAACGCGAAACCTATGTATTTAAATAAAAATATTCGATTTGAATTTAATAAAATGAATACAAGCTCAAATTTTTCACTCCTAATTTCGAATTCAAGTAAAAATTTTGAAATTAAATTAGCTATTTCCATTAAACCACTTTACTATCTGCTTCAATCAACTAGAAATTGAATCAACACAATTGTTGGTTTCCCGTCTAATAATAACTCTATTTTCTTTGTTCTTTTCATAATTACTTTGGTGGTGTTATAACATTAAAAGGGAAAATCCATCATTGCATTCTATTATGAGTTGTTGTATACATAGCTTCATATCCTTCTTGAATCATGTAATGTTATATTGAGCACAGTGTTTTGGACGAAATTATTTTTGAAAAGCCTGGGAGGGTTTCGGAGATTTCGGATTAAGGTTTCGGAATAGTCTGATAGTTTCGCCCGAAGCATTAGAGTACTTAAGAAGTCACCCAAAGTTTGGTTTGTTTTATGTAAGCTTCTTTGCTTTAGGAATTTTACACTTACTGAAAAACATTGAGATCAAAATACGTACTGTACGTAGTCGAAAATAACAGATTTTCACTATTTTTTTATTTGAACTTTAATAAAACGATTCTAACTTTATTGATATACTTCGGAATATTATGCTATTTTCTGTCTTAATTCCTTTATTTGCTTTAATACGTTATATTAATTGAACTGTGCTAATTTTATGCTAAAATTTGAATCTTATTCTTCTATTCTTGGTCGAGATTACAGAATTATACATGTATTAATTTCCATCTAAAACAGAGCTCGCTTTATTTCAGTTTGAGAGATTTAGGGCTGCACATTAACGTTAACTTAAAAATTTGTATACTGATGTAATTGATTAATATCGCCATTGCATTTCTGTTTGTTAGAATGCAGAATAGGAATCAATCGGATGGTATACATCTATCTACATGTACATGTACGTAAATTTTCAATTCTTTGAATTACCAATCACAAAATAACTAACAAGATTAAAGAAACCAATAACAAAATCAATGCTATTTCCTAGAACCAACCATTATTATGGCAATGTGAACCTAATTTGGTTCCAAAAATAGTCACCTCGATAAAATAGAAGGTGGCTCAAGAACAATAGTATAAATGGATTTTTTCAATAAAACAATCTCGAAAACTTTTTGCCACATTGTTAATACATACTGTATAAGCGAAATCATTTTACATTAAATTACTTCAGGCTTAAAAGCTAGATTATTACTAAATTGATTTTGAGCATAATTTTGATTAAATGGAATCTGCGAAGGCTGAATATTTGGGCTATTGATATATGCCAAGTTGTTATCGTTATACATTGCTGGATTAACGTTTGCTAAGTTGTTATGCGTTGCTTGAGTAGGCAATCCAGTGTTGCTAATAACATTTGTTATTTGTTTTTTTCTTCGATTGCAGAATAAAAAGACTATGATACCTGCCAGTGAAACTACGAGAATCAATCCGACTGTGGAAAGAGCGATTATAAGTTTTTTCTCATTATTATTACCGGGCGATGCTGTAGAAATATTTGTAGAATTATTTATAGAATTATTTATAGAATTATTTGTAGAATTTGAGCCTTGTGGAGTTGATGAAGTGACAAATTCATCAACCCATGTATTCTGTGATAAATCCAAGACTTTAATATTTTTTCGATTGAGAATTCTAGTCGGAAAAAATCCTTAAAATTGAAAATTATTTAGTTTTTAAAATTATATGTAATTTAGGAATTTAATCAAATGATTACCTGGCGCAACCATATAATTGTTATATATGACGACCGTAAGGTAAATTGCCACATCGCCAATGCTATGTTTGTTTTTAGTTTCAAACACTGAAAACTCGAATGTTTGCAAGTTTAATCTAATCAAATAATCAGGCGGAATTCCTGATTGATTTTCTTTGAGCCACCATATAAGATTATACTTTGATTATTGGGCGCTGTTAACAGATGAGATTTATAAGAGTGAGTGATTCATATGATTATTATTACTCAATACTTTCTTACCTAGAACGGCTGAGTGAGAATAACGGCCACTTATATATGTATGGTTTGTCGCACTCTTGTAATTAATAGTAAATTATTATTCAATAATTGCAAATCTAATTTATTCAACGAAGTTCACTTACTTTTATAGTCCATGGATTATTTGTATTGAGAGTATCATATATCAAAATCTTTAAAAGAAAAATTCAAATATTGCATTTTGTTTATATCAAATCAAAAACAGAAATTTAAGTAATTGTTAATGTGATACCTCATGAATATCAACACATTCTCTACCGGCGTTCGCAAAAACGCCACCAATAAAATAAAATTTATCATCCTTAAAAGTCGCTGAACAAAGCGCTCTTGGTACAGGAACAAAAGAAGGAGAGATTCGGCTCCACATTGAGTCATGTGTATCAAATATGTACATGGCTTGGTCTGTGGCAGCAGGGGTATGTCCACCCCAGATATAAAGTTTTCCTTTGTCATCAAAAATCGAGCTAGCAAAGTAGCGTGCACCTGGTGAAATACCTCTGGAAATAACAGGTGAAATTGAAATCGAATAAGACGTTACATCAATTTCATATAATTCGTCTACGGGAATCCCCAAACTCCAATCGCTCCTATTGAACGGCTAATCATTATATAAATAGTTAAATATAAATATTCGTTGTGCACTTATACTTACAATTAATCCACCAAAAGCATATATTAACGAACGATTGTTTTTTTTAAGCGCACTAAAAGAAGCACGATTAAATGTCGGGGCATTGAATAGATTATCGATTCTGGTGAAAGCTGGTGTTGATGTGGTCCAATTTACAGAAAGATCTAAGGAAAAAGCATGGGTATTATTAATGCCAAAGTCATAACTATCAAAGAATATAATCTTGTTATCGATAAATGTTCCGAATTCTGGAGAAGTTAAGTCATTAGGCGGGTAGGGTGATTGAGCATTTATTATTGAAATAAAGAAAATAAAATATGAAGAAATTAATGAGAATAAAAACATGTTTTTATATTTATGGTTTAGTTTATCGTGAGCTAGCGAAAATATCAACGTCAAAACCAAAATTGAGATTTAAACATAGAACATGTAACGGTAACGGTAATACGTATTTGTGCAAACCCAACCCAAAAATGGATATTCCGGGTAGCATAAGCCAAAACAAATCCGACACAAGAAAATGAAAAAGCAAAAATAAAGGAAACTGATGCTTAAATCTAGCTTGGAATACTGATTAAAAATGTCAGGGAGGTGATTCTGCATATAATCTATCTCTATCTCTAACTCTAATCTAGCGCATAAACCATTAGAATGTATTTGTTATGTGTTTTGTATCACTTGCACAAATAATCCCCGTATTTATCGTTATTATCATTATCGTTATACATGTAATTTTTTCCACTAATCGTAATCGTGTGGGTAATATTTATCTTTACCACTATTTACAGTGTGTAACAAAAGTCTGTAAAATTAATTACATGTACATTGGGCATCCTTCACTACAAAACGCGCCAACTCTGTTAGCTTTTTCGGCATCCGTTCCTTTTGACTTTACTCCATAAGATTAGGTCGGGACTGTTGGACGACCAAACGATAACTTCGGGAAAGTCCTCTCGAAGGAATTTTTTGTGTGTTTGGATCGTATCCTGTACGTAAACTCCATTTTTTAACTTACGAATATTTTAATAGCTCTCTTTGGAATATTTGTTCACTGCTATTCTCTCGTCCTACAAATTTTAATTGAAAAAGTGCGCGCATCACTTAGTCAGCATCTCTGTTCATTTCTTCAAAACAGAAAGAGACTTAGTAACGGTAATCTCAAAAATACATGTGTTTAAGTCACACGAGCTAACTGGGTTTAAATTGGATCACATAAATTTTGTGAAAAACTAGAGAAAAAGAACACACTCAACGAAATACAGAAATGGGTTTTGCAAACCCTGTTTTTGTGAAAAATAGATAAGTGAACGGAAATAAGGAGCACCTTAAATATGTTTTTGTCACACGAGAAAAAGTTACAGTCAGCACGGAAAGTAATGGCGGAAGAATTTTTTCAAAAATAAAAAAAATTTATTTCCGAAATGTGATTAAGTAGGGCAACATGCCCACATAAAATATTAATATCGAGTATTTCCTCCTTCCTTGTCAATACAGGCTTGAACGCGGTCCGGC